>JBBMJM010143872.1:0-11284 GCA_037832705.1 Centriscus cristatus
ACACACACACACACACACACACACACACACACACACACACACACACACACACACACACACACACACACGTCTCTGTGTATTTTATGAAACCACTGGAACGAAATGGACGTTGATCCTTTTTTATTTCTAAGAAAAGCACATGATCTCAGAACTCATGTGCCGTGCTGCATACCAGCATCAGGTGTTTTAACAAACCCAATTATTTTGTTGCGGTTGAGGCAGATGGCCGCCCTCCCTGAGTCTGGTTCAGCTCAAGTTTCTTCTCAGTGCTGTCGCCAAGTGTTGTCATGTCTTGGTGCAATTAGAAAGAGCCTGTGTCATATGAAACTTGCCCTGAGATAAATTCCGCATCACTTTCTCTAATTGTTGCCAGTGCTTCTAAAACATAAAACAGTAAACGAACTGAACACAAACGCAGGCCCGGCGTTCTGCTTCCAGACTAATTGACCTCACATAAACTGCAATCCCATAAAACGTTCATGCAGAGGCTTTAACTGTCTCCGTCCTGAACAGAAGCCTGTGCTCGGCATGAAAAGGAATGATGCACTGAAATATAAAGCCCATAAAGTCTAACGTTTGCATAATAACCTCAGCATGTTGCTCCACGCAGGAAACTGATGTTCCCTGGGGATCTGTCAGCCCCTCTGTCAGCCCCTCAGATCCATCAGACTCAGCATGTCGCAGTCGTTTCCATCCTAGCTTCTCACACTGAACTGCATCGATTCTACCCGAGCCAGGACACCCCCTGTAGTCAGGGCTTTGATAGTGTTTTTGTCAGAGGAGTTGCTGAATGCTGCTCTGTATGGGCCTCCGCAGGTACGACAGCTGGATCTGCGTCGGAAGCAATGATGGTCTGAAGGTGGTTGATGTGGCAACGTCAGAGCTGGTGACAGCGGTTCATTTCGAAGGTGCTGCTGCAAGGATGAATGTATCGTCTACATATCGTCAATGTATCTGAAGAGAAGAAAAAGGCTGAAAAGGATCATTTTCTTCACACATATTAACATCAGTGTTTACAAACGACCGATGGATGCACCTAATTCATCTTTTCTGTCCTTACAGATTGTCCCCATTTGAGCATTTCAACTGCCGGCTCATGGTCCATGTCTGAACAGTGCGACAGCTCCGTGTGTAATTCTCCTGGCCTGACAGAACAACCTCCCACATGTCATCCGTTCTCTGTTACCGCAAAAAACAAAGTGGAACTTTCCAAATGCACTTACCTCAGTGTGTATCAGCTAATTGGAGCAATGTTAAACATATTGTTCCCTCTGTGGATTTTAAATGTGTTAATGTGCTTAAGCCTAGGCATTTTTCTTTTATTGCAGTTATAATGTTATGTGCCCACGCTCCACTGCGGGACTGTTAGAAATATACATTTTTACAAGACAAGCCTGTGGTTTCTCCTTCAGGAGAACAATATTTCACTATTAGAGGAGCAATTATGTGACTGAATACTGCTCGTAAACACATGTTGTTCATTTCTCTCCCTAAAATAATTCTGGGCTAATATCATTGTTGTTGGCAATGTGATCACATAAATTCATTCATGCATTCTTGACACACAGATGGTGTTTTTGGTGAGTTCTCTGTTCACTCCGTGTGTGGTCCTGTTAGAGTTAAACCTGCAGGACCTGACGAGAATCTGTGAAGAAGGGGAAGGAGTGTCAGTGTTCCCAAGGTAATCCAAAGTAAATAAATAAATATATATATTATTATTATTATTATATTATACTCTCATTGTATTTGATTCCATTGATATTTTTTTAACTAGAGGAGCATTTTTATTCACATTATTTTTTAAATCCACATGATTTGGGATTTCATCAGTGCATGGTGTAGTGATCCATCCATAACATCACAGTACTCCTCCAATATGATGCTTGGGGGGAGGATGAAATTTATAGGTATAAACTTTTCCTCTATAAATGATGATTTGGCAAAAATCAACTGTACCAATAAATTGTGATAATTTAATCTACAATGTGTGGCTTTCCGTCTATAAACTTGCAGTTTACGACACACAGCTTGTTAAAATTTAGCTAAAGAAAACAGTTGTGTCAGCTCTTGCTGCTTTTCCTCTGACCCAGGTTACGTGACCTCACCCTCAGCAGCCGGCCTCTGTCCGTAACTCCTAATTGTGACATTTCCATGTAAACTTTAACCATTCCAGTCATCTGGATTTTTATAAAAAGGGGTGATTAATCCATAATTATGGAAAAAAAGTTTTAATCTTGTACTTCCAGTAACTCTTTTTTTCCCCCTGGGTCATCCCTCATTTGTTTTCAGTTCCCCTCTGCTGCGTGAATCTGCTCTGACAGCTGAGTTAAAGAAGAAACAGCCCAAAGAGCCGAGGAAAAAAGGTCAGGCTGTCGTTCTTTCAGCACGCTCTCATCTCGCACATGCAAATTGAAAGTGAGCTTCTGCTGTTTGTTACATTTTGACCCCTTCCTGATGACTCACTCCTCCGCTTGGCTTTGGCCACACACTCTGAAATTGCCTGATTGTAGTCTTAAAGACGGACAGATAGTACAACTGCTCCTCATCACCTGCAGCCGCACAGAGACTCTGCTTTGTTGATGTGGCAGTAGAATCCTTTCAGTGTTCATTGGACGCAGGGAATTCAAGCGATACAACGAAAAGTACATTCTCACCGAGTAGCCTGGTAATGAGTTTATTTCCTCTCCCAAGGATGGTTTACATGCTGCAGAGGTAATGCTGACAAAGCCTGTGTCAGCCTGACTCCCCACAGCGGCAGCAAAGCGATTTGCCCAGACGATGTCAGGGATCTTCAGTCTAGATGGGTTTTGTGGCTGCAGTGTCAGACCAAAAACCACAAGCATTTAATTGGCACCTGCAAACCGCCATGCTGCCGCAATTCGCACTGTATTATGAAAGATATTTGCTAAAGTGCATACAAATTACATCAACCTCTGAGGCTCCTGGAGAGGAAAAAAAAAGCCTGGCTCAGGTCTGAAGGAGGTTCTTTCAGAGGAGCTGGAGGTCAGCTCACACTGCCATGTAACACAATCGCACAGCGACTTGTGTGTGATTTGTGGTGAAGAAGTGTAACTTTCAGCATGATGTCATTCATCTGACGCCTGCCGCTTGACTCCTAAAGATGCTAAATTATCCTAAATGTCCTCACAGCGCTAACGCCACCATCTTACAACCCACGAGCAGTGCAGAGCCCCCTCAGTGCTGCACTGATCCCACCTCGACTGCCTTTTCTTCAGATACAGCATGGTTTCTGTTGCTGAACACTTTGGCTCCACATTCGTAAATGCTGTCAATCTTCAATTACCGTTGGCTGGTACCTCAGTTCTGCTGTCGCTGCTTTCTCCTACTGTGTGTCCCACTTTCCTCAGGTCTGTTCAAGTCAAAGCAGAGACTCTGGTTTCAGTCAAAATAATAAGACATACATACCTGCTGTTGTGTACACATGAACTAGTATTTTTCTAGTTCAGGCAAGGAGTTTATTTTGGAATAATCAGGGGCAATGTTAGCCATTAAGTCCCTTAAATACTGGCAGCCCTGTTAAAATGTCAGTGTCACAGGATTTAAACTATGACTTTGAAGCTGGACGATAGAATTTCAATGTGAAGAAACATTCTTGTTGCAATGGACGGCTTTAAAACAAAGAAACACATGGCTCACCCCTGATTTCACCAAGGACCTGTCCTGGTAATCAGTCACTTTGTTTCATACAGTGTCAATGTGAATTAAAGGGGCATGTACTTTAATTTCTACTGTCCAATGACAGGACAGTCATTCCAGCCAGGTCGTTGACCTTTCCAACCAGGTTCCTGTTGTTGGTTCAGTCTGCTGGCCGTCTGTTTTGCAGAAATATGCAGAAACTATCCGCTATATCCGGATTAACATGAACCTGGAGTGTCCGAGGCAGAAAATTCCAGACCATGTTACTCAATAAGTTTTGGTTTGTTCTTGTCTTGTCAGTAAATATTGCACAGACAGATCCTTGACAGAGGAATGGCTGTTGTTGACTTTTAGGCCTGAGATATGACTCTTTTTTTTTTCTCTCTCGATGCAACTGATATCGTAAATGTCTGCTTAGACATCGTACAACTCTTCTTACTGTGCCTGTGTTTGAGTTTTTGGAAAGTTAAACCTGTTTTAACAGCTGTGGAAAAAATGAGCTCATTGTTAAATAAAGCACGGACAGCAAACAGGGAGCAGATGCCCCGTCCTGGACCTGATGCTTTAGCTCATGGTCAACCACAGACACTGTCCTCCATCACCAGTACACCCCCCCCCACACACACACACACATACACACACACACACACACCTACGTATCAGTTTCTATCTCCTTCTCTGTTATACTGTTGAGCTGCGTTTGTCTAACTCAACATCTGTATTCTAAAGGAGGCGTACAGGAACAACCACTTGTCCACCACTCAAAGGTCAAGTCATCTGGATACACCAGCAGCCCAAGGTGGGTTCGTAACGTGACAAATGTAGATTGAGTATAGACTAGAGTGGGTCCACAGACAGTTGATGCTATCTGGATCTATAAGGGGGTGAAAGTATTTGAGGAGTTTATCGTTGGTTCTCCTTGGACCTCCCATAATAAAACCGATCATACACGAGGATGTAAAAGCACAGAACCATACGCTGAGCCCTTGAAATCGCTCCAGGTCACGTGAATCGGTGCAGCAGGGCAGGCAGAGACATTCTTTCCCTGGAAAACTCTGAGCCCTTTGCTTTCCACTGATCTCCAGACACTCCATCACTGAAGTAACAGTCCAAGTGCTGTTTGCAGACAACACTCGCCTTGATTTATCATCTGAACACAACAGCCGTTATCCCCTGCTGGAACCCAAATTAAACCTGGAATCCTCCCGCTTTAGACTGGGGGCGGACAAGCACCAGCCATGTCTCTGTGCACATTAGCCTCTCTGAAGGGATCCTATTTAACCTCTGCCAGGGCACAATGGAAGAGGAGGGTTTCGAATTTGTGCTGACAGCGTTCTCTGCAGGCATTCCCCAACAAACCCTCCAGTGTCTGAGCCTCACAGGCTGCTCTGCCGGTCCCACCCACAGTCTCACCACAAGAGGCTGATCAGTTGCCCGAAACGCACCACGCTTCGTTAACCTTTTACGAGCTACAGTTTACAGTTGTTGTTTTGTTGTTGCCTTTTGTTTTTTTCAGGAGGTTCATGTTTTCACCGAAAACGGGTGTTCACACAGGTCAAGCGTCCACGAAGGCCAAAAAAACATTGTAAGCGCCTCATAATTCAAACTGCAGCGATAAGAATTTTAGTCAGTATGTGATTGTTGACGTTTCACCCTCCTCCTTGTCCATCAGAGGTTCACTCCTCACAGATTACCCAGAGTGCAGTGCAGCGCCAACCGAGCCACACATCCGTCTTAGCGTTTCAAACAAACCAGTTTACTGCTTTCAGTATTCAGGTGAGACAACTGGAGCTGGTCTCTGAGTACCATTCATGACATGCAACAAGATATGATAAGTGCAAAATGTCACTAAAATCTTTATGTATATAAGTAAAGTATCGCCAATCAATGGAAAGCAAAGATCTCAAACCCACTGACTTATTTTACTGCGCTGGAAACCCATTTATTGTGTTTCCACATCGCTCCTAGGTGACGGAAAACAAGTCCTGTGTGGTCTTGGCGACAACTTGGTCTTCTTGTATAAGTCCTCCCTCACCAGCAGCCCCGTCGTCCACAAAGGTACATGACGTATAGAAAGCATCTGTGTCTTTATATCCTTTGTGTTTTTATTCTGTTGCAGAGGAATGATTCTCCATCAGTTTATTTTTTTTTTTACAACATGGCTTCAACAATCAACTCAGAAATTATGTTCATATTTTATAGGGTTAAATTCTTACACCTACTTTTACTCCCAACATTTTTTACGCGACAAGGGAGATAACAGAATTCACTTCCAGCTGACGTGTTTTTGGCTCAAGGTGAAGGCCAGATATTCCCTCACTTGAGGATAAAGGGCTCTCAATTACCTGAAAAGCCTCATTTGGTTATATGCCAATGTACCAGCTTTGGTACATTGACGTCGCCGACAGAAGGATGTGGCTGATGAAGGCAAAGGAATATTCTCCCCAGCAAAGTTTGACAAAGAAAAAAAAAAAAAACACCGTCCACAAGGGGGCAGCAGAGATAAGAGGAGCATTGTTGAGGTGACCAGTGGGTCAGTGTGTTCCTGTAATCCCGCCAGGTCTCAGAGCAGGGCCATAAAAGTAAATGTTGCAACCACACTTTGTATTTCCAGCTTAATTCCGAACCGCTGTCTTTGTCTGCAGGGCACGACAAGCCTGTGACGAGCGTGAGCTGGAGCCTCAGCCGCCGGTGCTGGCTGAGTGCGTCTCAGGACCAGACTCTGAGAATCTGGACTCCTGGCGTCCTGGAGCCTGCGCTCATCCTGGTAAATGTGTCACACGAACCCTCGACCCACAGTCATCAGCTTCATTCTCCCACCTGATCTCAGGACCTCAGATTCACTCATTCACTACACATTCATTAAAATGAGAACTAGTCATCTGCCAGTGGCGAGATTCGTCTCTCCCAAAGGTCTCAAATACTACTTACGTCCAGATTTTTAACTCTCAGTCTTATCATCAAAGACGCCTGCGGTTGTGGGAAGGTCCATATTTGCCCTTCTATAAATAAGATGCCACAAACGAATGTAAAGATGTGGTTGCTACATGATGCTCTTAGAAAAATTCTTAGATGGTTCAACATCTCTGCTGTAGGCTGCACCGAGGGTGTAGAGCAATTAAAACATTTCACGCTGTAGCACATCCATGGGATGGGAGACCCATATGAATAGATTTAACAATGAGGTGTGTTTTTTTTTTTTTTTTTTTTTTAAATGTCTCATCGTATTGCATTTAATGAGACAGTAATGCGTGTGTCTCCTTCCTCATGCTGAGTGAAAAACATCATTTGTCCTGGTCTGTGGCTTCTCCAGCCTACTGTTCTCATCTCACTCATTTGCATTGTGCTGCGCTCTGCCAGGTCTCAACTGTTTGCAGAGACACGAGTTCTATTAGGCTGAGCCACATGGACAAATGGCTGTACAGACTTATACTTACGAGGTCTTGGAGCAAATCACTGCAACCACACAGTTTTTCTTGAATAAGTCTGGTCCTGGTGGATCTTTAGCTGTCGCATAGTTGACGTGCGATGAAGTTCATCTGTGAGGGTTCTTTTGCCGTATTTTTTGTCTTCTTTTAAGATGGAGCCTAACTGTCTCTTTCTCTTGCAGGGTGACAACATGTTCTCGAAACCCATCAGAAAAGCTCAGTTTTATTACCTGGATAAATTTCTGCTGTTGGCCTCTGGAAACTCTCTGTACATGTACTTGTACAGTGTGGACCCTACACATGATGACATCAAAACGTGCGTACACACGATCATTGTAGACCTGACGAGGCCTGACGAGAATCTGTCAAGACAAGAAACAGAAATGACGCTTTTCATTCAGATATCAGCGACGGAGTGTCGTCAGACTGGCAGGACGCTTTGCAGCAACATCAGGCAGAGACATCACTGAACTGTCTGCAGTCAATGACTTTTTCTCCTGTATCCTTTTCCTCAGTAGTATTGCTCTTTTTGTCAGGACGTGTTACACTTGAGGCAGCATTAATGCCACGAAGGACAACGCAGACGTCTACACTAAGTACTTTTGGATCGGATCAGCCACGGCAGTCTGTCTGTCTGTCAGCGCTTTGTAGAATCTTCACATGTTGCCTGTAGACTTTTACCTGCAAATCACATGGGTGTCTTTTTATTTTTCTGGTACGTCTGCATTCCAGCGGCTTATTGAGGTTTACAACGCTCTTGCTTTGTAATTAATCCGCCAAACTAAGCTGCATTTAATGAGCGAGATCCTGTCAAGAGATAATTTGCATCGTTGTGCCCTGAGAACAATATGCAGCAGGAACTTGTTTTGTCTGCTTCTGTCAATAATTCATAAGACACTGAAATTACACTACCGTGTGCTCCTTTTTTTCCCCCCTTTAACATCAAATTAATCCGACTCGACATGTGGTAAATGACCATTCCAGCCATTTAAAAGGTGAATGGTGATAAGAAAACCTTTGCACAATTATGTTTGCACAGATGAAAACTGTTGATTAGAGAAGCTATAAAACTGAAATTGTCTGGAAACGTTTAAAAACGTTTGAACGGTAGTGTAATTGTGTGCATCTCATGTCCACGGTCCCTACATAGCAGACGGCTAACGTTTCTTAAATTGTGACTCAGACATTGTTCTGGTGGCTGGTTCTGATCGCTCCATCCAGGTGTTTGACATGAACACAGGTGGCGTTGCTGCGGAGCTGCCTGAGGCCCACAGCCGAGCTGTCCACTGCATCGCCCAGAACAAGGTCCGCTGACCCCAACTTTGCTTTTCATTGATTTCACTGATTTCATCGCATCTGATTTTGTCTGTATCATATCATATCGACATGGCGCTGATGCGTTCCAGCATCATTTGTCCAGGCACTTGTTAAGAGTTTATGTTGAGTTTTACTGTGGAGAGAGACCAGATTTATAGGGGACAGGCACTCACAGACAGCAAACCTCAGTGAACACGCCCCACAGCTTCATGGGTTCCTTCTTGGACCACGCTACACCCTCCACCAAGGACAGAAACTTTAGGGATCTTCTACGGTAACCTTTGGGAGGCAACTTCTCAACACTCGGCAAGCAGACGAAGCGACACGAAACCACAGACTGAGGAATCTGTCTGGCATCAGCGGGTCGCGTTAACCCCATCCGCCCTCGGGAGGGTCTACTATTTGGCAGATGTGTTAGTGTTACATAAGACATCTATGAGCAACGCAAGCATTACATAAGGAGCACATTGTCTTTGAGGGAACTTAAGTGTTCGTTTGTGGTGCGGATGAAGACGATGGCGGTTGAAATGAAAATCCCGGACAGACAGGGAACGTCATCATCAGTATCATTCATCTCAGAATGTAAACCCCTGCTGTATCAGGATTAACGCTGCCGTGAACGATGGCAGGAGGAGATTCCGTGCTCAGTGGCAGCCTTGGAGTAAAGCTCTTCCATGATGCAATCTGGGTTCATGTGGCCTTCCTCCCACGTCGCTGTCTCGCACCAACGTGAGCTCAATTCGCTGACGTGCAACAAGTAGACAGCTCAGGCCGTCATCCATCGCCATTATAGTGTCCTGAAGAATGTAACTGTGCATCAGTCAAAACGCAAGTGTTTGTAGTTTGGGTTTCTGCGAGTGATTTGTATTTCTGTGAAACGATTAAGCATCACTGTGAAACACGGGAGTCGCGATTCTTGTCCAGATGAAGTCGTATAAAAGCGTTTGAACGAAGGAGAGAACCTGTTCGTTTTGATTTAGAATTGTGGAAATTTTGACCAATCCTGCAGATGCTTACGTAACTCTTGGAGCACAGGCGAGTGTGTGTGCGTGTGTGTGTGTGTGTGTACCCAGTGACCCTCAGGTATGGACTTAACTCACTTCTGCACGATGACCTGTGCGTGCTTGACTCCTGGGCCAGTCTGGATTAGCGGGATGAACTGCAGCGAGTGGCGTGGATTAACTGCATTAACCCATTCAACTTCTGCACACAGCTGACTTTCCTCCTTCAGCTCGCAGGTGCCTGTTCTTTGTCACAGCGGCCATTGTTCGCCGCACACTACGGCCTGCCTGTCGTCTGTTGTTTCAGCTGGGCGTCTGTCCCCAAGAGCATTTGTGCCGGAGGGTTAATACCTGTGGATCACAAGGATTGCCACACACACACACACGCACACACAAACACACACGCATGATGAGGTGGACCAAACACCAGGAACTGCAGCATGTGAGGCAGCTTTCCCCAAATTTCCATGGCCTCTGAAGCAGAATTCACCTGGAACTCATCACAGCCGAAAGAGAGAAGGACTTCTCGGAAAATTGAACTGGAAATGCCCTCTCAGACTCCCGTTCTCACACTGTTAATGGAAATCTAAACACAAAGCCCCCCAACCGCTGCTCCCCCTTACCCCCTTCACTTGTGTGCATCATCTGATGTTTGTATAAGACATATAAAATCCACGTACTACGTCTCTGCTACTACTGAGACTTTCATCGTGCAACGTGTAATAATACAAGTGTGAAGACAGGCTACATCACTCGGTGCTGGACAATGTCAAAAGTTGATTTCCAAACCTACTCGAGTCCAACATGTGGTGACGAGGTGTTTTTGTTCTCCGTGTTTGTTTCACAGGGCTCAATGTTCAGCTCGCAGGCAAGAGCCTCGTACAATCTGTTTGTCAGCAGCGCAGTGACGGACGGGGTCAAGATGTGGGACCTTCGCACACTCAGGTTGGTGTTCACACTGAGGATGTGCTGTCGGACTCGGTGAGTCCAAACCACTACTGTTCTTGGAGTGTGTGTGTGTGTGTTGAGACAGTAAGTTGATTTATGGTTCTGGTTGCTCCCTGAATCCCTCAGCGTTGCGCCCAGGTGGAACGACAGTTTGCATTACATGCTGCGATTCATGGAAACTGCACACGTTTCCGCCAGGATCCTTCTGAACTCGAGATTGGATACAACCTGTACATGTGTCAAGACAAATGTGTGATGAATCACTGGCCAGAAACCATCGTTTGTTCCCTCCGTCAGCTCCAAACTCGCCTCGGGCCTCGTGCGGGCCGAGGAGTTCAAGTACAATGAGCTGAACAATTGAACCAATGAACCAATCAGCCCAAAGTCCACTCATGTCAGACAAGAAATCACTGTTTGTTGTTGTTCTTTCTTTCCTGCTCATATATCACATTTATTCTCAATGGTTTCTGTCTTCGCCGTTCACACATCACATGTCCATATACGGAGGGTTATTCAAGGGGGCTCACTTGGATCTGGGAATGTTCCTTTTGGCCCGGTAGAAAGTATTATTGATTATTTCAATCTTTCATGTCCACAGCTGCTTCCTGATCCCAGACTCTGTCAAAGGCTTATTGCTATCTGATAAATATTTGTGCCTGGTTTTCAGGTCAGATTCTGGTCCTGAGTGCTGACAGCAGGCTTCCTTTCAGCAGACGCTGCTCCCCAGAGATTAAACACATGCTCGTATGAAAATAATATTTAGGAGCAATCTTTCATTATGTTGGCCCTGTTAGTTTTATTTTCCATTTTGTTACACTTCTGTAGTTGGTACCTCCCCACAGTTCCCTGAATTAATGTGTCTTCTTCTTCTTCTTCTTCTTCTTCTTCTTCTTCTTCTTCTTCTTCTTCTTCTTCTTCTTCTTCTTCTTCTTC
>JBBMJM010143882.1:0-11284 GCA_037832705.1 Centriscus cristatus
TGGGCATTAAGTTGAGGAAGTATGTTTCTAATGTCATCTAATAAATTAAAACCACAGCTGACGATGTGCTCCTTTAAATTTCTCTATTTTTACTCTGTTTTCCTGTTTATCTGCCTGGAGGCAGGCAGGATATGAATGGATGGCCCACTCTGTGAGTCTGAACAGAAAGACAAGCATACAGAGGATTATGGGGAGAAGGATTCACCCATCACATCCATATGCTGCAAATCTGCACCCTGCTTCACGTGTGAATAGGTAAGCCTTTGTCTTGAGCACTGCTTGTTTTGCATGAACAGTGACACAACCAAAGAGATACACAAGCTGAAACTGAGGTTACACCAAGTCTAAATCCGCTATGATACGGGATTACAAGGTTTATGTCATGCTTGAAGCTTCAAACTATGATTGTCATTTAAGATTTTCTCAGCAGCAAACTTAGTAACACCATTTAAGGCATTAAAGAGGCAATTCCAGTGAGAGTGAAGCTTAAAGATAGCACACTTACTGTTGCTATTACTGTTGCTGTTACTGTTGCGTATTCTTGTATGTTGTTTTTTGTTTTTGTTTTTGTTTTCTTCTCATCAAAAAATGCAACATGGTCAGGTTGACATTTGCTGTTGCAACTGATAGATGTGAAAACAAAGGGAGCATATGGGAAAATGTTAAGATTACTTTAGAACATATGTGAAGTTGGGAATGTAAGGGTAATGAGTGATGGACGAAACCTTTAATGGCTAGTGAATTCAAGTTGAATACCTGACATAAACTGGTTTTAGCATGATAATCTTGACAGTATCCATTATATTCTTCCTTTACAGTACATAGTTTCAGAGAATGTATTTACTTACGGGATTAAATATTTCTGATTTTAATTGATTTGTCCTATGCAAAATTTATTGCATTTCGCTGGGGAATTTAGTGCTGTGTTTAGACTTAGTCTTTGAAAGACTGGTTTCACAAATTGACCTCACACCACCAACATCTTGTCCATATGTCCAAGTGTTTCCTTAAACACTCTGGTACACAATCACTCTACTGGTGCTGTGGCACATTTTGCGAAACTTTCAATGTTGTTCAATGTTTTTACACCATCATATTGTACGTTTTTTGATTTATGAACAACAAAAAGACAATTCAAAAAGATCAAGTATACAAAATGCCACATGTCACACCAGTTGGGATATTTGATATATATATTTTAGACCCTGAGCAGGGGTGTCTACCACCTATCCTACAGGTTTTAGATGTCACCCTTATCCTACACACTGAACTCAGATCAGCAGTTCGTTTTCAGGCCGCTGCATAACTTCACAGAAATTGATTCAAGATTCATGCCCGGCTTGGACACACATGTCCTAGGGCAAGCTAAAAAGCCTGCATGAGGAACAAAACTCTTAGCATACCTAATCACAAAGTAAACCACAACACCCACTGTCCCATGTTCCTGAGTTACATTAAAAGAAAACACTCAAATTAGAAGAACAATCTAGAATGGGAAAGACAAGCAGCAGATGTCCCATATGCAGACTGTCTATACATACAGTATACAGGTCACGAGTTTAAAAAAACAAAAAACAAACACCCTCTACTACTACAAATAACAACAACAAACAAACAAACAAACAAACAACAACAAATAATATAATATATTAGATCAATCAGAAGGTAATTTAACAAAATGTCCTGTTAATAGTTAATGATGGCGTGATAGACGGACTAGAAGGGCTCAGGTCCCGCTGGGTATTCTTGGGTATTCCCTGGCAGTCCAGGATGGTTCAAGGCGACCCTTGTCCCCTAAAATCCAAAGGTTTTATCATAAACCATTTAAAATGGGATCCCATTCTTTCCTACTGCATTCAATTTTATGCAACACATTTCCACTGCCTACATCACAAAATCACCACAAGTTTGTGAAGTCCTATAGTCATGACTCACGGAAGAAGTTGCACACAAGCTGAACAGAATGCATAATTTCTCAGGGCCTGTTCATGCAAGCAAACCAGCAAATGTGTGCAGCAGCTATAAATTCAACAGGAGGACCAAATATTTTGAATTACAATAGAATATCAATAGTCAAATCCGATGCACTGTTGGAAAGCCCCTTTCTTCTTTGTGAAGATTTTCCTTTTCTAATCAAAATAACCATCTGTATCAGTACACAAGCCATTATTTCTTGAGGCGCTGCAGAAATTAGAATTATTTCCATTGTCCGATTGTCATTTACACACTGTCACGTTATTTTGAGACATTGTATAAAAACATGGCTGTTATTAATTCAACCACTTAGCATCACCAGCACTCCCATAAGAGCTATGAAACTGTTTACGTTCATCATTGGAAGTGTGCTTGAATGCACATGCCAGAAAGCATTCATAATGCATGCGTTTCATAATAATGCATAATGTGCAGTTCTTTTCAAACCCGAGATTCATTATTTATGTATGTATTTGTTTGTTTGCAGTATAAATGAATATATAAAATCAGAAATTGATTCCATATGACAGAATGGGTGATCATATCAAAATAATTGGACAGTCAATAAAACAAGAATGTTATTGTATTAAATCTCAGTGCAGTGGGAAGGACACAAGTCTACTTGGTAGGGTGCATTGGTTGGCAACTTTGAGGCCTTTTCTACACTCAGATTTGCCCATGTGTGAAATATACAGGTTTTAACATATGACAGATGATGTTGACTCATAAAACTACAACTACTATCTATGATGATTATGTATGATTAATGATTCATTCGACAGTGAACAAATAAACAAGAGAAATTCACATAATGTGGGCCTTTTTCTCGAAACTGCTTAATGCTAACCCTTTGTTTGAAATCTGTAAGAGCTATGCTTAGCTTGAGTTTTCATCGAGGTGTCAACTACTCAAACTGCAGCTTTCCTTATGGCTCCCAGCTTTAATATGACTGGCCCACTCCACTGAAGTGTTTTGTTATCTACTGATTCAAAGTGAAAAATTCATGCAGCCAATTGTTTATCCGGAACATAGAAAGGGAAGAACATCTGATTGGTTCATTGTCCACGCCTGCTATCCAGGAACTAAAGGGGAACCTGAATTTATAATGAAAAAATAAAGGTTTTAATGTAGTTGAATGTGGATCAAAGTGGAGAATAGTTTAGATGGCACCTCTCACCAATGAATCTGAGTGGAGCAGGATATCAGCAGTGACGTCTCATCCCCTCCAAAACAACATCATAAATAATGAATGTCTGATCTCAAAATAAAGAACACACATTATTAATGTATTCAGAATCTCAGATAAAAGGGACAGCTGTGGGTGACATAGTTCCCCCACCACCACACACACACACAACCTCCCACAATTCATGAACAGGCACGTATGTTTTTAGATGCAGAGTGAAGGGTATTTCAATGTGTGCTCTCCCAAGAAACGACGGCATTCAAACACTATCACCACCAACAGCTAATGTTATATTATGAGTATTATATTACGGTTCAGTTTGACACTGCTGTATCTGATCTAAGGATGGCTGATCCACAGAGTAGTGAACGCTGTCAAATCGTACCAGAACCATAAATGTTAGTGCAAAGCTATGTAAGTACAGCTAAGCTGAGTACAATAGAATCACATCACTATCTTGAATGTAACAAAACATGCATTACAAGAGATCAGTACTTAATCTTGACTGGGTGAGCTCGAACTGGATGTTGGCAAAGCACATAGTGATTGAAGGAAGCCTCATCTTGGGTATGGAATATAGTTCATGTGATTACCAGTTGACACCTACTAGGCATATCCAACATGATTATTACATCATATAATGGCATCCAAATGCATAAATGTCTCTGGCTCTGGCAGCGTAATACTCCCAGGAAAGGAAGAGATCTGTTCACCTTAAGTCATCGCTGATCGACTCTGCTCTGTCTTCAGCCTTGCACCAGCTTTTCTGGGTGGTTGTCCTACAATCGTGTTAAAACCCGGTGGGGTAAAAACTGACTATTTTATATTTTAAGCACCACTTTATGGTGCCACAGTGACAGTAATTCACAATGTTAAAGTCAAGCAATCATTTTTACAAGGATGCTGAGAGCATAACCAATAATCTATACTGAAGTATTCTCTTAAATGAGAGGGTCTACTCGCCCTTGCCACTTCAAGAATAACTAGCCCCCTGAGTGTTGTATGTGTCCTGCCCTTTCAAAGAAGAAGGTCAGATTGTTTACAATCCTGGTGCAACCCCTCTTTACAGTTCTCTGAGGGGATCGTGATCTATATGGGGATGTTTCAATAATGGTAAAGGATGTCAGTTGAAGAGACGTACAATTATTTGAGAGTATGTGTTAAATAGCAAATGAGAAAATTACCACAATGATGTATCCAACCATATATTTAATGCATTTACGTATTTAACTTGAGCACAATAAAGCATCACTAGAGCACAATAAACCATCTATAAAGCAACATGAACATAGAAACAGGGTATGGTTGCCACCAAAGGGTTCTACGTAGGAAATAATACATCCTCATGGTCATTGGGAGACTCCAAAAATAATGGATTTATACTGAGGCTCCCATACTGCAACATGAAACAAATTAAATAAGACAGCGTGTAAAATAACCTCTGCAATTACATGTGAATTACATGACAATATTGGTTCTATAGTAAAACACTGTTACTCTCACCATCTTGAGGAGGAAAGTGGGTTTGCACATTAATGGAATTTGCTACGCTTACATGCTCAGGGCCAAGGAAAATATGAGGCAAGAGGAGCAGTAAAAGTGCAGCGTATCTGATCATACGTTGTTGAACTGGGACGCACGAGGCCGGTGCTATTTATTATATATGCCAGACTTACAGGAAAGGTGGTTGACAGTTATAAAGACAGATAAATGGTGCCACACTGTCGACAACGAGGGAAATGATATTAGATGCTGACAGCTAGATGGACAGATCCCTGGTCTGGCATTCAAAGGTTTCCTCATGACTATAACCTGGATGATCACACTGGATGAGAAGTCTTTGCTCACTCATCGCTGCAAACTCGGCTTTTTTTTAGCCTCATTATACACACACTGATACGTGAGTTGTAGCTTGCTATTTTGGAGTAGAAGCAGAATTCTTCACACATCTGGCATCCTCGGAGTCAAAGAGTTAAAGCAGGCAATTCCCCAGCTACAAAGCACGCATGCGCGTGCACACACACACACACACACACACACACACACACAAGTCCTTGTGTTTAATATTTACTATTATGTGTGTCAGTGTGCCTGCTCATCTTTGTTCAACTTCCATTTCAAAATGTATCAAAGCAGAAATGTATTAATAAACTCTGTTCAGTCAAAAAACACAAATGTACACGTTAGATTTGCACTTTGGAATTTTTCATTTTCTTTTTCATTATATATAACCGTGTTATTGTGGATCCGTATCCTATGTTGTGCCCCTCAGCCTTCTGAAAATCACATACTTATAGGTTACCTGGTATTTTCCCCCACAAACAAGAATGCTCGCTGTCGTTGGAGGACAATCATGTGCGTCAATCAGCCTCAGGCCACCGTCACACTAAAACACACAGACAGCGGGTTCGGTAGGTGGCACTCGTGTCCTGTTTGCAAGACAGATGTAGGCGGCTCGTTCGCCCAGTCACTGTTGAGTACTTTTCTTTCTTTCCCATCCAAACATTGGAGCTGTTTGTGCTCTAACTGACGCTTGCATTTGTGACCTCACATGAAAACTGACCAGTGACTGAAACGCCATGATAATTATTTAATCAAAGACACTTCCCCCCGTTGAGATAGGTGAATAGAGGCTGCAGAGGGAGGAGGCAATATTTTAGGAGCATAGGAAGTTCAAACAGAGCGATGTGAAGAAGGGGAGAGGAGTGAATTATCTCTCTTGCCCTTACTGCAGTTCTGCTGGTGGTGGCAGCGCTGATCCGGCAGCCGCGGTGACTGGCCGGGAAGATTTATTTGGGGGAGCAGCTTGTCACTGGGAGGTAACCTACATGCTGGCCCCTCCGTACTCTTATCAGTTTATTTTCCGTACGTGCTGCGCCGTGCGTTTTATTTGGGCAGGGAAACGCCAGGCGCGCTGAGGTAACGCGCCGTCTGTGCGCACTGGAAACGGGTAATTGGCAGCTTGATGCAGCTTAAAACACGCTGCCGTGGGGAGAGGAGAGGAAGAGGCGGTTCGGATCTTAAGCACTCTGAGGATAATAGCCGTTACGCACCATCCTGCCCGTGTGTGTCACATCAGTGGATAGGTAAGACGTGATTTAGCAGAATGCTTGAGAGCGGCGCAGAAGTGATGCCTGTTTTTGATGAGAACAGGAGAGATCAAGCCTCAGTATGGAGAACCTGAAAGAACGAAGCCATTGATGTCCAGCGGAGGATTCGTGCGCTGTCTGAATCTTTGATGGGGCTTTAAAGGCTTCCTGTGGACATCATCTGGATACCCCCCACTCCCCACCCCCCCTTTTCGTCTTTGCGCTCCTGCTGGAAATCTGACGAGAGGGGAGATTTTATTTTTGTTTATTGCATCTGGAACTTCAAGTCTGTTAGAAAAAAAGACTACTTGCAGTGATGCAACCATTAGGTATGGAGGTGAACTCCAATCACATCTAGATCTACTAATGACTCAGTATTAGAAAAGTTACGTGTCTGAATACTCCTCCCCACCCCCTTCGCCGGTGGCCCCCTTTGGACTGTGTCTGCCAGAAGGATTTATTTACCTGGAAACTGTCCACGGGAGCTGCACTGCGCTCTGCGTCTTGTTTTTAACCCCTCCACACACACTATATCTGGACTTGAAAAGCAACCAAAGTTAACTCATCAGTAGGAGAAAAACTGGGGCCACACCGATCATCGCTTTGCATTGAGAGGAGTTTCCGAAATGGCACTTGTGGGTCCTTCTGTGCTCAGCGCGCCCTGGAAAGGGCGAATTTCGGATGTATCGCCGCTGTGAGACTTGCTCCGCCAGTGGACTGATGGGTGGATTACACATGACACACGTCGTTTTTCGAGCGGTAACAGTGTGTTTGACAAAGTAGAAGATAGTTACGGATCGTGCCGAATCGCCAGAGAATTGTGGATTTTTCCCCACCGATGCAGATTTTGTGGAGGGAGAGGAAGAGATCTCTTTCTCCATCGAAGCCAGATATGCAGACATCTCCGTCTTCGTGTAAGTAAGTTTGCGTGCGTTGACGTGTTGCCTCTCTCACCCGTGTAACGAAACCGAACCAGTGCTCCAAATGTGACAGTGCTGCTGAAATGACTGAGGCTATGTGTTCTAATTCATATCTCAAGAGGCTGTACCGTCAGTAACACCGCGCGGCCTCTGTCGAAACAATCTTTAATCACGATTTTGCAGATGGGAGATGGGGGTGGGTGGGTGGTCATGTGCTGTTCTGCGCGTCCTTGAGTGCGCAAACATCAGCCTCCAGAGGACTTTTTTTTTTTTTTTTTTTCAAGAAAGACGTCAGCACAAGTAATAGAGATAATTATCACCCATTACAGCTTAGCTTTGCTCATTGTAACATGTTGAGCACATGCCATCCACATATCAACCCATCCATCCATCCGATCATACAATTTAACTCCCAGTTACAAGGACTTCACCTCTGGAGTCCCCGAATCGTCGGACATTGGCCTGTTCTGTTCTCTTGGCAAGAATCAGGACGACACAGAAGGGGCTTGTTCGCTGCCTCTGTGGTCGACGGGAAGGACGCTGTCCTTCTCGCGTGGTGCTGAAATTCAAATCTGCCGTCTTCCATCTGCCTCCGCGCAGCTGGAGAAGACGTTGTAGTTCATAGCTCACACATCAGAGCCGCTAATGTGTTGAATATGATCCCAACCCGTCTAGAAAAAGACTTAACAAATGCATTTCTGTAACGAACTTAAACGCACTGGCATTATCCTGCTTGTAGCTGTGCAGTTCTTTGCCGCCCGTGTACAAATGCATACTATCAGTCCAATGTATGTATCTGAGCCCTGTTTCCAGATGAGATTAGAACGAGAAGTCCCTTGTGTCTGTTATAATGCTTGTGTTGGTACATAGCAGGGACTTGTCACTCTTTGGGTGGCGAATGAGACTGCCTTACTCACCTGGGAAAATGAAAAAAAAAGTTGAATATTATCCACCCACTGAAAGCAAAGTGCTTCATGTGATGGAGGGAAATCACCTTGAAGAGATGCATTTGAATGCTTATTTTAGGTTTTTGCCCGGTCATATGCTTTGCGAGGATAAATCCGTCTCACATATGCTCACGATTGCAGTTGTTTGCTGGTGCAGGATGATTCATAGTAAGTATTCTAGTATTCCTCCTCCCCATATAGCACTCATCAAACCAAACATTGGGGGAGGATGTTTTATCGCTGGATTATATATGGAAACAGCAAAAGAACTAAGATGGGACCTCCTGGTGTTCCAGATTTCAGACGATAACATGGTCTCAGACATGTTTCTTTTTCTTTTTTGATGTCCAATATCTCCAGCCACTGATGGACATGTCTATTGAAAGTCATTCCAAAGCAGTTGTGTCAGAAAATTAATGAAATTGTCAAATAGAAAAGAGCACCGCTGCAATAAGGTGCCAGGATCTTGCGAAGTGACAGACTGAATACCCATGTCCCCTCCTCCACTCTTTTGTCATTTTTTTTCTCCTCTACAGCCTGCAACATGGTTGAGATCAGGGCCAGTACTTTGTTCCGTATAATAAAATGTTAAATTCTTAAATCAGATTAATCTCTGTAACACCCAGCTTAGAAGATATTAGCATTTTTCTTTCTATTTTCCAATGCTGGGGACTTGTATCAGTAATAGGGATCCCCCATATTCTCACTATTGTAGAGACATAAGCATCTCAAAGGGGTTCATTCAATGAGAAAGGGAACAGATACATAGATCCTTCATCTACTCTGTGCATTGAATACTAGCAGAGCAGTGCAGGGGGTCGACCAGGATGAACTAATGCTGGGGGTGGAAAATAAACCTTGATGTAGAGGAAAGACAGTGATATGGAACTCACAGCTTTGTGTATAATTGCAAGTCCTTTAAACTGTTCAAAGAGGTGGTTGAAATCGTTAGCAAAGACACACAATGTAACAGTCTGTGGCTGAGAGGGAGCAAGACAGTTGTGGAATAAGTCGCAATTTATTAGCCTACAGTTTGTTGTCTGGTCACATCATTGTACATATATGGTGACTGCAGAGATTTTTACAATAAGGACAGTGTAAGGTCAGAGAATGTTGTATTGTGATGATTATTTAGTCTACATAATTAGAGATGTTGGTCGATGCAAAAAAGCATGAAAGTGGATTGAAAATTGAGAAACAAAACTCGTCACTCAAGATCATGATCAGACACTCGGAAAGAGGGAGACATGTGGCAGTGCACTCAGTAAATGTGAGCACAGCACTTTGTGTGTCATTTTGGATTTTAGGACGTCAGGCTTTTGTGCGGTATTCAACTGTGATTTGTAACCATTTGGCACATCTCACCATCAGAAGAGGACAGGCTTTGTTGCTATCTTAGAAGAACAGATAGAGAATATTGACAGAAAAGCTTTACAGGGACTATATGTGAAGCTGAAGAATCACTCCGCATTTGCTGGGTTTTATGGATGATTATTACTGCTTTGATAAGTCAGGTGAACACAGATTAATCATGCGTAGCTGGGCAGGGTAGAAGAATAGAGAGAAGAAGAACACCATCACACTAACACACTAATTCACCATCTTCCTTTGGAAGATGGTGAATTAGTTCTGAGTCACATTCAAATTGACTTTTGAATTGAATAAAACTCAGCTCAATGGTGTACAGTTTCACTACATGGAAGAGGTGTAAAATGATCTCTCACCCCAAGTGCATTATCACAATTGTATAGATGTGCTAGGATTCAGTGCCCGATTCTGAATGGCGGAGTGATAAAAGAGAAGCCCCCTTCTACCTGCATTCCGGAGTTTCTTGTCTGTACCTTTGTGTGTTATCTTGCGATAGGCAACTGGACACCTGTAAAGTTGTAGTTTTTGATTTGATCATAATGTACTCTCTCCACCTCTGTTCGATGCACAACACCCCAAAACAGACAGACATGAACAGTATCTGCTGGAGGCCACTCATTAGTCATCCTCTCCAGCCTGGATGTTCGGTATGAGGGAAGAACAGCTGAGCAGGGGGACGACCGCAGCACATTCCACCAGTCGATTGATTAATCAATTGGCGTTCCAGCTCAGCCCATCTATCTCAGGGAATAATCTGCGAGACATCATAAAGTGACATTCTGTCATTCTAGAGGCCAGGGAGTATTACTCCCGTTCTCCCTCTGTCTCTAGAGCCAGCTCAGAACAGAGGAGGACAAAATGGAATATAGAAGTATGTTCCCTGTGGCCAAAGGGATTCCATATTGAAACACTACAGCTTAATGATATTTGTTTTGTGCTGTTTTGTTTTATTTTCGCTGTGATGCCAAACTGAAAATTAATTCTCCCAATTCCATTACTATATCTGTTTTTCACCTCCCTTGAAGATTCAGGATGTGACATCACTCACCACTGACTTTACATCCCCCACATTTCCAGTTTTTGTTGACCTCATGCAGTGACAGCACCCTGTTTAAGTGATGTGATGGCTTGATTAATAATAATAATAATAGTATAATTCTTTCAATTCTTTCAGCTCTCAAGCTGCATCTGTGGATGCCAAGTCTTTACATTAACTCCTGTTTATTAGGAAGTTGAAATAAGATGTAAATATTGCAACATTTTGGACCACAAGTGGACATAAGCTGTCAGTTGTGGTCAATAGTTGGACCTTCAACACTCCGTGTGCTGTGTTCTTTAGTGTATAGCAGCAAATATTGAGTCAAATGGAAACAAAACCTTGCTTTTTCATACAGTATCTCCCACCTCATAAATTACAAGCATTCTCAAGGGCCAACAATGATAAAATACAACATGATACAGTAAAATGCTGTTGTTGTTTTGCAGCTTCAGGGAGATCATGTATTCACTTTGTTTATAGTGTGTACCTTACATTAACGCAAACACCATTTCATCAAGAGTCATTTATTTTTTATGAGAGATCCCTCAGGGGAAATCCTGATGTTTTCCAGATTGGTCTTACTCAAGATTTAAGATGTACTTGAATTCAACTGAGGTTGAGAAAGTGTTTGAAACCAGTCTATGCTGCAAAATCAGCAACTCTTGACTTCTTTTTTTATTACTATTATTGTATTTTTTTTTTCAATAATTCAGTTCAAATATGAGCTCAGAAATGTTGCAGATAGACATGCAATGTGATTT
>JBBMJM010143962.1:0-11275 GCA_037832705.1 Centriscus cristatus
CCACAGAGTGAGGGATCCCCCTCCCTGGGACGGACAGACTGCAATGGGTGTTGCATGCACAGACAATGAACATATGAGAATAATGAAATTGTGAAAAGGTCCATGTAACAGTTCGTTGACTCATTTTACACAGAAAATGCTGCGTGTGAAGGAAGAGGAAATGTCTTTGCGAGAGAGGAGGGAGAATTCCTACCACAGACGGAGAAGATACTCTGAGGACTATGACAGCGAGGCAGAGCTCTACCAACAGTACAAGGCAGCAGAACTCGACAACATGGTAGTGAGTCAGAACTAAATGTCTTAAATGCTTAGCATACAGTAAGGCAGCTCTTGGTTTCTTCTCTTAAGGCGTGGGCCAGTGACGATGAGGATGACGAACCTCCTTTCAGTCCCATCATGAGAAAGAAAGCGGTGAAAGTTAAACACGTTAAGCGACGGGAAAAGAAGTTTGACAAGAAGGTACGTGTCCTACACCCGCGGACGCACACGGTGGCACGGGAACTCCTGCATAAAAACCAAACCAAACTGTGTAGAAGGAGTCGCGGCGCCACAAGCAGAAGCAGAAGCACAAGGACAAATCCAGACACAGCGACAGAGGGGACGTGCGTGACCACGGAGGGCTGCATCAGTGTCTGGGCCCGAGCTGCGTTGAGGCTGCGAGACCCACCTCCAAGTACTGCTCTGAGGAATGTGGCATGAAGTTGGCGGCCAAGTAAGAAGCTGAGGTTTTCATGTCTGTGTGGGTGGAAAAAAGATGGGTTGAATTGTTAAACATTACGTGGAATTCAATACACAATGACACACGTTTCCCAGTGGTACCACGTTGTGAGTTAAAAATGGAGTATGTTTATCCTCTGTCATCTTCAGTGCTGTGTCCCTGTGTCTGTCTGTCCGCAGTCGGATCTATGAGATTCTCCCCCAGCGCATCCAGCAGTGGCAGCAGAGTCCCTGCATTGCGGAGGAGCACGGTAAGAAGCAGCTGGAGCGCATCCGACGGGATCAGCAGAACGCCCGCCTGCGCCTCACCGAGATGGAGCGGCGCTTCCACGAACTGGAGGGCATCATCGCCAAGGCCAAGCAGCAGGCGGTGCAGCAGGATGAGGAGGTGAGGAGGGAGCGGCCGCCTGCTGAGGGATCATCACATTGGTCCACCGACGTCACGCTCTGCTTCCTGTTCGTAGGTGAACGAAGGCGATGGCGAGGATACGGACCTGCAGATATTCTGCGTGTCTTGTAGTCATCCCATCAATCCAAAAGTGGCCCTCAGACATATGGAGAGATGTTATGCAAAGGTGATTGTTTTGTACATGTTGTCTCGAGAAGAACAACAGGTCTGCAGAGGTGTGTGACATTTCTGTCCATCATGATTTTCAGTATGAGAGCCAGACTTCATTTGGGTCCATGTATCCTACAAGAATAGAAGGGTAAGGGCAAAAAGAAGTCAGTGTGGTTTTTTTTGTTTGTTTTTTTTAAAAATTCCAATTCTTGTGTTTTTGTTTTTCCACAGAGCAACCAGACTCTTCTGTGACGTGTACAATCCTCAAAGCAAAACCTACTGCAAGAGGCTTCAGGTTCTGTGCCCAGAGCATTCCAGAGATCCTAAGGTCAGTGCAAACACACCAGCCATATTTGTATGAGTCAGGCAAAACCGAGAGGTCCCGTGAAGGATAACGCGGTTTGTCTCCCTCCACCTGGTTTCCAGATCCCAGTGGACGAGGTGTGTGGATGCCCTCTCGTGAAGAATGTCTTTGAGCTGACAGGAGATTACTGCAGAGTCTCCAAGAGGAAGTGCAACAAACATTACAACTGGGAGAAGCTTCGGAGGGCAGAAGTGGACTTGGAGCGAGTTAGGGTGGTAAGTTCCAGTTCATGATGGTGGATTTGGTTGAAAGGAACATGAAGTCTACATCATTCCCGCTTAGTCAAATCCATTTGTAAAGGAAATGTGCGGAGTAAGACGCCTGTTGTCCGTCACAATTCAAGCATGACTTGACTTTCTTTCTTTTTTTTCTTAATTTATTCCCACTGGGAACAGAAACTGGTACTTTGTTGTTTTTGTCCAAAAAGGTTCCAAGTGAGCTGAGCTCATATTAAGCCAGAATGTTGATTCGTCTCATGCTCATTTAACATGTCTGATGTGCTAAAAATACACTGAGGTCCGTCAGTGAAGTCCAGACAGTAGACACTACAGAGACCTACAGCGTGGAGCTGTTTGCCCTCTGCGGTCAGGTCCTGCTCCGTCTCACTTCTCTCGCTTGTCATTTCTTTACTGTCACGGCGGGTTCGAGCAGCTGATGCTGCAACGTGAGCATACACATCGTAGGGTTCCTGATGAGGAATGTGCATGCCCGTAACCAGACAGAGTCGAGCTGAGCTGTGCTCGAACTTTGTCGTGCAAAATCCCATTAGCTGATGTGAGAATCTAACTCGCCTGTCCCGCCCCCCCTTCCACAGTGGTACAAGCTGGACGAACTCTTTGAACAGGAGCGCAATGTGAGGACGGCGATGACCAACAGAGCCGGTCTGCTCGCTCTGATGTTGCACCAAACTATTCAGCACGACCCCCTGACTACTGATCTGCGTAGCAACAAGGACAGATAATCACTGTGTTGTTATCGTCTGTCCTGCAGACTGATGTAAACTGTTTTTTTATCTGAATAATTATTTTAAAGTCTTTGTATGTAATTAATTTTAAGTGGTAAATTGATCTATTTTTCCGTAACTGTAGTAGATGAGGAACTACTGCTGTTTTTGGTATAATCAACTGAAATAAACCTCTTTACTTGACCCAGATATGGTATGTATGTATGTATTGTAGGATATTTCACTGAAGATCATCATTACAGATAATAATAATAATAGTTCTCCAGTATTATGATTACACTAAGAATTAGCAATAAAACTGTATTAAACATATGGATATATATTGTAGGGGATTTCACATAACATGACATAATTTGAATGATTTCCGAGATAAACCCAAGAAGGCTGGAAGAGAACATCAATCCCAACAGTGACGTGCAGTCACGGGAGGTCGTCATGACAGCAACAAAAAAAGCTGGTGCACATAAATAAATATTCATATGTTCCACTGATCTGTGTTACAAATTCATTTGCAGTATGACTGCATATTTCTGACAATTTGAGTAAAATGTGAGTTTTGTGTGTGAGAGAGAGAGGGAGGTCAGTGACGTGAACATACCTAATACATAATGCAAATTTGAATTGTATTAAAAATATTCAACTTGAAAAATGAAAATTAACTATAAAAAAAAAATCTCCACCACACTTATATTCAACCTTTCCGACACTAGACATTAATAGTTGAACAAACTTTTTTTAAATTGTCTAAATTTGCTCAGGACGATTGTTTCTCATGAACTTATCACAAAGTTCATAGTCAAAGATGATGAGCGGCGGTTGAGATGATTCACCGTCCGTATTCACCGCCGCAACTGTCCTGCGGTCACATCTGTGATCAACATTGCTCGTAGTGATTTGTTGTGTTAGTGTTTATCATCCACAAATGTTCTCCCCAAACGCTAAACGCGTATGTGTCGACAAATACCGACAAATGGCGCGGTGTGCCTGCGGTTTGTCTCCCTGTGTGTAGGAGGACTCAGGCAAACAAATCGACGACTGCCATGAAGCCTGACTGGTTCCACAGCCGTTTCCGTTTTCGATAGATGCATGTTGGTAGCTAGCTCGCTGTAGCAGGGGAAATGAAGTGCATCGATATTGTGACAACAGCGGCAATCATCTGAGGAAATTCACTCAAAAGGTTCGTATTTTGTCGACCTACCACGGACGTCTGCGAGGTGGTATCGATACACTGTTTGCTTTAGATGTGAAGTATTTAAGCACATCTGTTGGTAGTAATGAACCATGAAGTAAGGCTAAGCTAACCCAAACGCTTTCGTGATTTGCTCCACTGCTTTCCTACGGAAACTGGCGCTCCATCGTCCTGCCTATACTAGTTTTGTGTACGAGCCGCTTTTTTGCCAGCAAACAGAAACGTTGGCGCTTTCGTTTGTTGGTTTTGACCTAGCTTGTGCGGCTAACGCGTTCCCATGCTACATACCAGAGCTAGCTAATTAACCATGAACACAAGGCGTCTCATTGGCGGCTGACTGACGTCCACAGCTGTAGAGAATCACCGTGTCTGAAGCGAATAGTTCATTTAGTGTTCTGCAGTGATGTATGTGAGAAACAGCCCTCGAGCAGGTTTCAGATGTGGGCGCAGGCCATTTTTTAAAGATAGTATTCTAGTAGCATAACAAGCCAGACTCTCTGTACACACAGGGTTGGTGCACTGTGCATGATATGTCTCATTCGTCTCATTCTGTCATTCTGTCCCTGGCTCCCTGCACATCTGTCAGTCACTCATACAGGTCATCTCCATCACCGAAGGCCTCAGACCTGCAGCTTCTCCCTTGAGTTGTGTGAATACCCATTACTAAATGGGATGCATGGTCCTTTATAGAGGATATCAGACTTCTCTCTCCTGGGAAAAATAACACAAACTGGTGCATCGATGAACGTGGAAGCACCACAGTCGCCTGGCAGAGAGCTGCCGCCGCCAACACCACCACCGCCGGCGGTGGAAGATGTGGCCCAACGCACAGAGGTGACCAGTGAAGCAGAAAAACCCCCAAGACAAAACACATCAGAGAGCCCAAAGACTGATGCTGTAGATGAACCCATGGAATATGAGACAGATCAGACAAAGGAGCTGGAACGAGGGGGTGAGCCCCCCGTTGACTGGTTTGAGCCCCTCGAGGAGGATGATGATACCAGCGTTGGTATAAATGACCTAGAGGATGAAAGCATTGCTGGGGAGACTGAGAGCGTGGCGGGCAGTGACATTGCCTTTAAAAGGATGAATCAGTAAGTCCACAGTTGATTGAAGTCTGGATTTGCCGTCAGTAATTGTTGATCTAATTGAGCAGGGCTCAAATCACAGGGCCTAGTTAAGCTTGTGTTCCTTGAAAAGAAAAGATTGTTGAACTAAAACAGATGCTTTGTGGCTCCTACACAACATCCATTTGTGTTTCAGACTCCCTTTTCCCCGTCGTAGGCGATCACGTCGTAATGAGGGATGGGTCGAGTGTGCTCACCTCGGAGAGGGATGGAAACGCAAAGAGGTGGTACGGCGCTCAGGTTCCAGTGTTGGCCAGAAGGATGTTTACTACCTGAGGTAAATCTGCTCCTGTTTGCTCCTTTTTCAAATCACATTGATCATCACATTGTGAACTGGCAACAAAGCTTGTTTTGCTTTTAAATGTGATATTTAGAAACCATAAACTAGTCTTATCTCTGTGAACGTATCATAGGATCACTGTCCATGTTTGAATCCAACAAACATTTAACTACGGAAAGCATTTCAGGATGACAGCGAACTAATCTGTCATGTGGATTAGACCTGCACTGGTCAGACATAGGATTTAATTTTGTATAATCAATAATATTTCCCATTTGCATGGTGTTTACAATAATTGTATGCAGCGCGGCAGCATGTTTTCATTCTGTCCACTGGAGGGCGTTCGTGCATTGCAAATGAAGTCTGGGTGTGTGTTTTGTTGTCAGACAGTTGCTGTTTGGTCAAGCTTGTCAAGATATCTGATTTGGAACTTTCTGTTTGGCGGTGAAAACATACACATTTTCCTCATTGTTTGTTTTGGATTGAAATGTTGGTGCAACCCCCTGGTATTCATGCAGCTTGAACGTTTCTTTTAGTTGGGATTGTTTTCAATTCACAGTCCACAAGGTGATCGGGTGAGAAGCCGAGTCGAGCTGGCTACAATGCTGGAGGGGATTCTGGACTTGGCTCACTTTGACTACAAGTCCGGGAATTTCTATGACGGCGTCACACGACCAATTAGAGTTCGAAACAGAACAAGGGTATTCAGATTTATCACGTTAAGTGTGAGATATTTAAACACGTCAGGTGTCTTACAGGTAGTTCTCCTCTTTCTGTACCATAGCGAAAGACGCAGGATCACTCGTCCTCGGAGTCCAGTTGGATGGAGCGAGGAGAGGGAGCAGACACTCCGGACTCCCTCCACAGACTGACGCCCAAAACCCCCACGCAGGGTGCAGGGGCAAACACGGACGAGTGCCCAGAAGAAAAGATTAAACTTCCCCTTCCCTCGTCGTCCAAACCACAGCCGCTTCCCTCCATCAATGGAGAAATTGGTACAGAGGACAGCACGCTGTGAGTCCAGCCGGGGTTTGAGCAAATCAACCAGTTTGATTTGTGGAGGGTCTTTGATAGGTCCACACCGTCTGACGACGGTCCCGTTTCTTCGCAGGATCTGCGCCCGATGTGGTATCTCCTTCACAGGCACGTGGTATGACAAGCAAAGAAAAAGGCCGTGCTGTCCCAACTGCTGGGGTACGATGAGTGTTTTGTTCAAAACGATGGTGACAGTAAATCACGCAGCAGCTTTGCCTCATCCTGCTCTTCAATTCCTCTGAACAGCCTCAAAGACAAAAGAACATCCGATGATTCGTTTTCGAAAGGTAAACCTTTTGTCACACTTGTGTTGTTGCTGATAAAACTGATCAGACTGATGAAACGTTATTGAAATTGTAAACAAAACAAAACTGTTGTCGACATTTTCCAGGAAAAAATCTCAGTGAATTAAATGACAGTTAAAGGTTAATATAGAAATTGAAAGTTATTAAATCATATTCAACTATTCTGAATACATAATAAAACAATGTACCGATGAAATTGTAATAAACGCCACTTTTTATTCCTGTCCACGCCAACTGCAGTGGATTCCCTGTGGCCAGTGTGTTCGATGTCACAACACAGACAACTGTGGACAGTGTGTCAACTGTAAATACAGCCTGCAGAGCCCCGAGTCCCGGAGACGTTTGTGTTGGAAACGCAAATGTATATGTCCGATTCGCAGGGTAGACTCACGTCCACACCACATTCCTTCCTTCATCCTGTGGCCAGTGGTCTGGTACAGTTCTTTAACTCCCTCTGCCTTCTTCCCATCAGGGTTCAGGAAGCGAAGGCTTGCAGAAGAAGCCTTATGTGGAGATTCCTGAAATACTGGATGACAGCTTCAGTTTCCAGGTAATCAAAGTGCCTAATGTTCAGTCACTGAGATGTTTTTGTTTGCAACAGATCAATAAAGGTTTTTTTCTTATCTTAAAGGAACCAGGGTCAGATTTGTAGGACGTGTGTAGGATGTGTGTAGGACGTATTTACACTGGAGTTCACCGACAGCCAGCTGTTCCATCACCAGGAAGATTTTAAGTGTGATGCTCTGTTTTCATCCAGATGTGAACTTCACTGCATTGATTTATTTACTGAAATGAAAAACAGTCACACCCAGTTTGTGTGCCGGAATCTTAAGATCATTTTAAAAGTCGACAGTGACACGTAGTCTTTCCAACCTACGGTGTTTTTTCAGAGCTGAGCTGAGTGAAGTGCTAGAAAAGAATGTTATAAGGACCGGCCTCGTCTCAGCAGTCTGAAACGGGATTGTTATTTCATCGTGAGGTCTTTTCTCCAGCAGCAGTCGAGTCTCAAAAGCAGCGACACCGAGAACGTCTCTGCCAATATGGACTACGACGACGATGAAGACCTGTCCACTGACGATGATGATGACGTGAGTTCTTGGACAACGTGCCAACACTCAGCTGGAGCACATCTGTCTCCAACTACAAGACAAAACAAAGCCCCCAGAAACACGTTTGAAAGTGAAAAATGACAAATGTTTTGTTCAGCAGATGATTCCGAGTCCTTCTCTCTGCTTGTTTGTTGTTTCGCAGTGGCACAAGAAGCGGAAGCGGCGTTCCTGCGGGGAATGCAAAGCCTGTCTCTGCAGGAAAGACTGCGGCACGTGTGATTTCTGCATCGACAAACCCAAGTTTGGAGGCAGCAACAAAAAGAGGCAGAAGTGTCGTCTACGCCAGTGTCAGAGACAGGCCATGGTAAGAGCCAAACACACACACACACACACACACACACACACGCACACACACTGTTGACATAGCATCTGCCCTACATAGCATCTAACATCTGCCCTACAACAATCTTGTGGATGTTATACTTGTTGGATTTTTGCATTTGGCAGAGACATTTGCTGCCCTTCCAGATGGCACAAGGAGGATTTGCGACGGATATTCCAGGTCTCCCTGGCCGGCAGAGACCTCACTACACGTACAGTCGGAAGTCGAATATGAGGCGAAACAAAGCGTCGCAGCTCGTGGACGTCAGCGACATCGACGACGACGACAGTAACCTACCAGCGGTGAGTCGTCCCCCAGTCACCTGTCAGCGTGGTTGGATCGTTCGTAGGTTATTGTGGTGACTGAACACACGGGGTGATAAACGTGCTGTGTCGTTGCAGGTGAGCTGGAGGTCAGAACCCCTCAGCGGCAGCAGCAAATTCCCTTATGAAACCGACGTGATCAACCACCAGCTGACTTTTCAGGTGTCAAATATGGACTATTGTCAGTTATTTTACCAATATTATCCGACCAGTGATTTCATCGATTGGTGGAGTAAATACTTTATCCAAGTACAGTGAGAGAGATACATCAGAGAGAATCAGTCGGTTTGGATTCTTTGAGTTACTGAAGGAATCGTTTCATCTTGGCGACCTAACGCTGTGTTTCCACAGTCCAATCATACACGTTTGTCCATACGGAACGGGTTGTCTGACAGAGGCGCTATCCTCAGCAACCACAACAGCTCTCATCCGGTAAGTTCTGCCTTGGGTCCACAGGATAGTGTCTCTTTCTATTTTCTATGTCCCTCCTCAGTTCTTGTCCGTCCTTCTCTTTGTGTTTATCCAATGCGCTGGAACACGTCGTGTCCCAGGTTCAAAGTGGAGGGGTTTCACGTTAACACCAGGTTTGTTTCGTGGACGTGTGTGTACAACACATGCGCTGTTGTCTGTGATCCATGCAGGACCAGGACAGCAGACTGACTAACGTAGATGATGAAAGACCACTAGAAGAAGAGGACGAGCTGCCCATGGTACGCGTGGGGGGGCGTGGGGGGGGGTTCGTTGGCCACGGATCACGCCCGGCGCCGCTAACATGCTAACGTCCTTGCGTGGCTCTTTGCAGATCACACAGATCTTCAGTTTAGCCGATAATCCGCTCACGAGCAGCATGGACGCCGAAGACCAACTAATAAAACTGCTGAACTCCATACGGACCACCACGCTGCCCATCCTCTGGTACGCCATACTGGTGGAGGGTCCGCAGCTGCAGCTCATCCAGTGCTCCAAACAGTCCAACATGGTGGACACCATCGTGACCATCGACCCGGACTTCCTCTATCAGGTCTCTGTCCAGAAGCAGCCGCTGCTCCCCACCCACCGGCTGTACGACGACTACCCAGCACGCATGAACTCTGTGACCGAGGTGGTGAATCTGCTTTTGGGCCTGGAGAAGTTTGTGGTGTGCCAGGGCCTGCCCCCCAAAGAACCTTCTAGTAAAGAGCCGGTCATGTTGCAGCGGGCAACAACATGTGATTTCCTAGTTACCAGAAAAGAGGGCATCTGTTCTAACTGCAGGATGCTGCAGGAATGACGACATGTGCTACCATTCCCTTCGGATTCCACTTCCTGTTAGTGATAAATGTACAAGACTCTAGAGAGCGACACCAAAGGCATTCCAAGACCTCTGACGTTAGGTTTCAGACGGTTTTCGGTCCCATCACATCGTTTGTTGTTTTTTAATCCGTCACAGCTTCCCGGGTGGAGCTGACGTCTGTGTGGTTAGCGTGATGCTGGTTCATCCACTCCTACTCGAGAGAATCAATAACCGTCGCTGCGAGCGCGCCCGGGTGCTCAGTTCTTTGAACTCTCTTCTTCAACAGAGCGCGCTGACATACAGCAGGTTTTGCATCTTTTACACGTAAATCATGTCTTTGGAACACGGTCTAATATTTGTCTTGTCTTGGTTCCTGTCTGAAGGATGCTGCTGAAAGAATTTCTAGTTTTTACAACGCCCTCTTTATAATGACACCCAATTCATGAATCATGCTGTGCAACATGTCTGCTGATAATATTTATGAAACGTAGATGAACAGAACAATCATGACGTGCTGTTCGGGGGGGCCGCTCAGAACGCGCACCTCTCCGCTGCAGATGAGCAGGAAGAAGGAACAAGTCATTCTCTTCACCTTCCACATATTTGTTTGGGTTTCTTTTCTTCAGATTTGTGTTTTTTGGGGCCGGTGCAGATATTCTCAGTGTTTGAGAATTTGGAAAACAGATTTCATCCACAAAACAACTTTTGGGTTTTGTTTTCTCCCGAAGAGGATCAGACTGTGTTTGTACTTACTCATCTTACAGATGACGCCCTATTAATAAAACTGGTAAAAGTGGTTCCCGTTATGCGGTTGTATTATTTTTAATCTGCCTGAGATGTGATGGAGTGTTGGATCTCCTGTGGAGGTACTCAAGGTTCCATGTTAGTTCCCTTCCCATCCTTTTGGGGCCCTACTTTTATAAATGACCTCCCACAGCACTGGAGGGATGATACTCAGCTGTTCCCTGAGCTTCGTGGTTGTTTGGTAAAAAACATGGATTAAAAAAAATGAAAGACACGTTCCAGAAAGCACAAATGTAATATTTTTTATGTCTGAATTATGTTTTTCTGTCTGAAAACTGACTGAAATCACTCGAATTCATCGTATCACCAACTGTGAAATTCAGGGTTAAAAAAAAAAAAAAAATCAGATGTGTTCATTTGTTCAGTCCGTTAATGAACTGACTTGTTGATACCTAATGAAGATGAACTGACAACTGGAGCGTGTGTGTGTGTGTGTGTGTGTGTGTGTGTGTGTGTGTGTGAGAGAGAGAGAGAGAGAGAGAGAGGGAGAGAGAACATCTGGGAGGGGCCTGTCCGCGGTGACAGTCGCTCGGTAAACAGTCGTCTTCCTCTCCGCCGGCCGCGCGCATCGCTCCGCCGCTGAATTCCGATCCGACCCGCAGCCGGTGTGAACCCGCCGGTGTCCGTCAGGATGCACCGCGGCTGAGCCCTTCTGTCCGCCGGAGCCTGCTTCGGAGGAGGATCTGCTCCTGTGGGGCCGATCGGGGGGCTCTCTGTCGGCCTCTATTCGCTCCGGGAGACGGCGGACGCATCGGTCATGCTCTCCGGTAAGATTCGGCTCCGTGTGATCCCCCCCCCCGTCCCATCGGTGTGTGTGTGTGTGTGCGTGTGTGAATGGACAACACACCGACACGTATGAGAGGGTCGATGGGCCGTGTGTGTGTGTGTGTGTGTGTGTGTGTGT
>JBBMJM010144027.1:0-11266 GCA_037832705.1 Centriscus cristatus
ATCTGTTTTTTTTGTTGTTGTTGTTGTTGTATTTTACCTGGAGTCAGGACAGAATGATCCATTTCATATGTGAATGTAGCTGAATATTTAAAAGTTCCAAAACAAAAACAATTAGTGTTCCACATTCACGCCTTCAGAAGCGCTGAAGCTGTCCATCTGTTTTCATTTCATTTTCCACCGTTGAGATGATCTTTGCTCTAATCCCGCGTCTTCGCCCTCCTGCATCATGAGTCGTGACGTTCGGTGGATCAACTGTGAAATGCCAGCTGCCAGATGGACAGATGTGGCGTCACCCCTGTGCCGGCGCCCGTCACCAGGGCGACGAGCCGTTCATTCAGACGGGTGTGTATGCACGATGGAAAGAGAGGGAGGGAGGGAGGGAGCGGGGGGTGTGGGTGCACTGACGTGCTGGGGAGGATGAGCTGGTGTTTGTGGTGTCAGGCTTTTCGAGGAGGACGGAGGATACGGGATTAAATTAAAGTAGAGGATTAAAGATCCACTGGTGGAGGGTCACAGATTAGAAGTGTGTAATGTGGTTACGTACAGATAGGTGAGGGGCAGAGTGATAAATAAACATGAAGGTTTGTCAGTTCCTCAGCTGGAAACCGATTGAGTTGACACAAATCCAGCCAACGATGCTCTAGAGTTCACCTGCACGAAGACCCCGGACCACCAGAGGGAGTTATTTGTTTTTTGTTTTTTTTAATTCACATCAGCATCTCAAGTCGAGTCAGATTTTATTTAGGTAGCACAAAGTCCCAGCATCTCACAATGACTTGTGCAATGGAAACCCAACAAGTGGGCGGCCTTCTGCCTCGACCATGATGAGGTAGAGACATAGGAGAGGAGAGAAAGCCACTATTCAAGACATCGTCGGCACCGACCGTAACCCAGAACCTTCTGACGAGTCCTTCTGACCTACAGCCCTTTGTTGCATCTGCAGAGTTCTATCAAGAGCTAAAAAAACAAAAACAATAATAGCATCAAAAGATGAAATGCAATTTAGAAATTGCACATGAAGTCGCAGACACATGATTCATCAGCTGCAATTAAACTCCCAGACATTCTGTAAAAGATGATCCTGCTGAAAGAATTCAAAGAAACACTTTGGGACGACAGTTTTCAAGAGTCTGAACGTATTAGACCGCAAATGAATCAGGCACAAAATGAATCAGCATTAATACGTACGAGACGAGGTAATAAAGCTGTAATCCAACTGTGCTTGCAGTGTAAATACGAAGCTGCCGGCGCATCCGTTTCCCTGGTGATTTCCGAGCTGCATCGTTACGACACACTGAGCCAGTTTAAATCTTCAAATCTGCCGTTATTCTCTACAGTCTATGTAAAGACGGTCAAGGACGCGTGTGAAAAGTGAATATGATTCATTTTTCACACAAGAATTTATCATTGACAGTGGCGATTGTGAAGACGTTTGTCTTTGTTCTGACAGTATTCGCCTGAACTCCTTCAAAAGAAAAGTCCCTTCAGAGCACATGATCGTGTTCTGTCACCCCCCATGACAGAATGCTTCATCTGGAAAGTCACATATTTGCAGTTGCATGTTGAGACGTTGAAAATGTAGATGCATGAATGCAAAAATCAATAAATAAATACATTTCAAAATAAAAGTCCATCAGAGAACGTTGGCGTGTGTTCTTTAATTTCTTTTCTCTGATGAAATGCCTCATCTGGAAACTCATTCGTGGGGGCCCCACGATGAACGGGGGATGTTTTTGATGGAGATGCATAAATAATACGCTGACAGGGCAAAATCTGGTGATTGATTTCTATAATGGAACAGAATAAATAAAAACCTCTTTTTAAGGGTTTGAATACTAATGACCACGTCGGGATGGCAAATTCACCCCCAAAGCAACCGAACAGAAGGGGCACGCCAACGTTCCCTTTGGAGGAGGGGGAGAAAAAAAAACAAACAACAACACTTCCCCCGAGTGAAGCTGATGTGTGTGGGGAACGAGAGTGGTGATTGAAAGGCTCTTCTAGTCCCAAGAATGAGATGACTCATCCAGTTGAGAGCCCTGACTCACTGTGGCCTGGTAAGATCCGCAGCCTCGGGACATCTTTGGTCACCGTGGTTACGTGTCAGCAGGGGGATGAAGTTGTCGGTGTTTGAATGCAGACGTCCACGCGAGAGGAACTCTGAGGCGGATCGGGTGGCCAAGCGCAGTGGGCAGCGTTTCTAATTGCCTGTGCTCTTGGTGAGGATTGACGGGCAGACCCCCCCCCACACACACACACACACACACACACACACACCCCTTCCCCTCCTGGAGCGTTTCAGCACCTTATAATGAAATTCATCACTGCTACAGTCGCAGAGTGTCGCCCGCAGAGCGATCGGCGTAGAAAATCAATCCGGCCAGGTGGGTTTAGCGTCTGTGGCCTCTCCCGCGTCACCGTTTGTCCGTTTGCCAACCGTCTCTGACCTTGAGCACATGTCGTGTGTGTCTTTGCCTCCCTCCCCAGCTGTGCAGAGAAAAGAGAAACGACGCAGGAGAAAAAAGAACCTGTGGCTCAAAGTGTGAAGTCAAAGGTTCATCGACTGAATCTTTTCTAACTAACTGTACAGCTTATGCTTCCGCCTGCACCTCGTTTTACTGTCTCTTAAACATGGTTTAATAAAGTTCTTTGAGCCGCATGTGTGTATGAAAGTCAGTTCGAGGCCGAAAATGATCCTATATATCTGAGCTTCAACACAACATTTAGGTAAACCTGTTTGTAAATCACAGGTTGCAGTTCAGTTGGACGCTTTCAAAAGCTGGACTTTGCAAAATTCTGCATGAAAATGATGATTACGTGTGCTTAAAAAGCTTTGCTGAGTGGAGGTTCGGTAGTTCACGGGTGGTGGATCTGCTTCCCCGTGCACATCTGTCCACGCGTGTGACTGATTGAGGTGGAAAGACGACGGCCTGCGTGAAACAGAACGAGCAGCAAATCTGTTAGACGCCCTCTGATAAGTAGAACAACAAAGTGAAAATTACATTTTTATGCAACTTCATCATCCACTTTTTATACAAAATGAAGCCGCAGTCCATTGAAGCAATGACGCGCTTCTTTAAAAAAAAAAAAAAAAAAAAAAAAAAAGATGCCATCACTGATGTGCTCATAAATTCCTATAAAAGCAGAAGCTGCAGACCAGACTAAATGGATTTGATGTCCATGAATAATTCAGGCTGCAGAGAATTCGGCGCGCTCATTGGCGAGAAGGACACGTCGTCGTGTTTCCTGCTAAAACAAGCACGACTGTTTGTCAAAGTTTCGCACTTTGATAACGGCAGCATGCTTGCTGTCCTGCGGGACACCGCACGGAAAGTAAAAAGGCCCGTGTGACAGATTTCGCGGCGAAAGAACGTACCGCGTGAAGCAGGCGTCTTCTGAATGTCAAACAAACGTGAGCGTTGAGAATTACTAGGAGTCTAATCGGATTGTTGGAGAAAGTCCTTGAGATTCTCGACAGGACATTGGTCCCCCCCCCACACACACACACACACCCCACCCTGTTTCCACCATGAGTCAAGTCGCCGCCGCCTTTCAATAACAGCGGCTGTAAATGTGTGATTCAGAATCCGGCCTTATCAGCTCCCTGAGACTAAAATAAGGTCCATTACTGCGACAGTGCAGCGCGGCGCGGTGCCGCCACCCCTACCCGCCCCCCACCCCATCCCCCCCGCCCTCCTCTAGCTTCAGGGACAGTCCTGGAAGTTTGTCCCTGCTTGTCAGCTGCTCCATCAATTCCCCACAGGCCTCAACAGGCGCGGTCCCAAAGTATCTCTTTTACTCTTCAAACCCTAATTTCAGCCGGTGACGATAAGACAGCAGGACAGAGTCCGATGCCTTTTTAGGAACGTCCTCCCTTTGTCGAAGAGAACAACTCTTTACCTGGAGTCACTGGTGTCTTTCCGTCAACACTGGATCTGCTCCCGTGAATTCACATGCTTCGTCCCGCGTGTGTCCAGCGTTTGTGTTCCACTTCCACCAGACCACCCTCCACATGCCCCTCAAAGGATCCCACAACAATTGGTATTCACGCGGAAAAGTCCGAGCGTTCACTCGGGCTTTTCACAGACACCGCTGACACATTAGAGCTCGTCCCCGGTCGTCATCGGCTGTGATTGATCACGACAGCAGCACAGGAGCCGACGTGCCTCATAATCACCCACACCCTCAAACACACCGTCGCCCTCAAGAAACAATATACGATGAACCCGCAGTTGGAAAACCGAGGAGCGCCTGTCAATTTTCACGTCACCTCGTGATTTATTTTAGGGATTTATTAAAGTTTGCCCCTTCAATTTCCATAACGAGCTCTCTCAGACAGGTAGATATGAGCCGCGTAGACCCGCCTCAACCTACCACAGCGCGTCTTTTATTAAATCTGTTGAGCTGTGGATGTACTCAGAGGCATGTGTGATTAATGGAGGCAAGGATCTCACACAATATCCCACACCTGTCCGGCTCTACGATGATGGACGGGACGCAAAAAGAGAGTAATTACTGAAACAACTTGGACTGTTAAGACGCCGCCAACATCATTCCCGGGGAGGACGGTGTTAAAAGAAAAGACGCCGCTCGAGCAGCTGCGTCTTCACTTAAAGACACCGCCGGTGAAAACTGTTAAATGATGTATGAAAAACCATAAAAACCACCGTAAATGTTATTTCAATATACATATAGAGAAAAATTATTTAATATACATGTGAATTTCTCACAGTGATGAATAAAGCATTAATGTATAGCTGTAAATACAATATTAATATGAATATTAATTTTATAGATAGAAAATGAACTTCAACCTGTACACTCTCAGAACTACCCGTCACGGTGGGCTCTCACCTCAGATCTGCCAGTTCCAACCCAGGAGGCCGGAAGAGATGAAATCATAAGCAGATATGTTGCTTCAAGATCCCCCCCCCCCCCCACTTCCCAAACACCCCCGGCTCTGTGCAGCCTTCAAGTCGCTGGCACTTTATCACCCCTCGGTCAATAAAGCTGCAGCCCCCTGTGGCTTCCTACTCAGTCACCATTTAATTACAAGCCTTTAATATTTAACCAGAATCGAGGGAGGGGGAAAAAAAATCAAGTAAAGGGCAGAGAGAAAAAAAGTTTTAAATGTACTCTTTTTATCTGTCTGACTACCAGGCCCATGTCTTTTTTTTTCCCCCCGCATCTTTCCTCACACTCAATTTAATCCTTCTCGCCTTCATTACTTCGGGTCCGAGCTCTCACAGATTGACGAGCAAATGCACCAAATGCCCAACAGAAGTTTTCCAGAATGTATGTCTTTGCATTTTATCACATCTCCACTCCTTGGAAAATCCAGACCCACGTCTAGAAGGACGTAGGTTCTGGCCGTTAGGGTGTCGGGCTTCTCCAACTCAAGGGGCCAAAGTCGATTCAAAACGGCCGCTCTTCAGGAGCCATCTTTGTTGTGTCCGCTGCCGTCCTCCGTTAAGCCCCGCCCACAGACTCTGTACATGACAATCGTTAAACAGCTGCAGTTTGGAGCTTTTATACCTGCCTGGTTCTCAAAGACGCCACCGTCACGCATCTCTCTCCCTTCTTCTTCTTGTTTGACCAAAAATGTAACGTAGAACTGTTTGAATTCTGGGGATAACGCGTGACCCTCACATAGGCTCTTGTAAAGTTTTACTCTCCAGAGAGCATATTAATGTGCAGACAAGAAGCCGGAGAGCACCGAGTTGGGGCAGCTAGAGATTAGCGGCCTTATGAAAATACATAATATTGCACTCCATCAACCCTTTTATGTTCTAATAGGTTTTGAGGGCCCCTGAAACATCTTTGCGAGAGAAAATACATCAGCCTGGAGGGTTGTTGGATTGGTATAAATCATGTTATCCGTGGCTTTTTATGTAAATTTTGCAACTCTCGTTGTCGGGTTGCGGAGATGCGATGGAAGCGTTTAACCAAACACTAAGTTTAAAAGCCACTGAGACAGAACGTGAACGGGATCTTTGACTTGATATTTCCTCTCATCAGCAGCCGGTCCCGGCCAGAGACCCCACGGATCAATGTGTACAGTGTCTAGATGCTTACTAACGCGCTAAATTGTGAGCCGAAGTCAAGAAACGGCAACATCATGGTTCACACCACCAGCCCCAAAAACAATGGGGTATCCAGATGTGTTGTCTTGAAATCCAGCATTTTTGACAAGTTGGGTCCAAATCTCACGTGGAGGTGGTGATTTCCAAATGACACACGTACTTTTCCACTCAAACCCAGAGGTGCAACAGTCTGAAATCAAGTCCACGACCCAAAAAAAGGGCGATGACAGACGGGTGCGAAGGCACAAACGCTATATGCGGTGTGAGGCTCACAATCGAAAGCGGTCCAGATCTGGGGCTCCTCTCACGAGAGACAAACCAATTAAAAAACGACAGCGCGTCTTATCAGTGCTCCGTCTTTGTTGTGCTCAAATATCTCCCTTCCCTAGTTTTCCTTCTCCCTCACCCCTCTCCTACTCCTCTCATTTGTGGGAGCCAATCTAAGGCCGGGGTAAGACAAGGTAGGGGATTCATTGTGTCTTTGGATATTCCAGTGTAATTGCCGCACTCGTCTCTAATTAACAGTCCGACGGAGATAAGCTGGCGAAAAGGCGCCGAGAGCTGTGGACTCGCTGATAAAAGGGACATTTTCAAGAGGAAGCAGCAACTTACATGACAACCCAGAAGACATCTATCAGACGTCGTTTGACGTAATGTGGGAGTCGGAGCTTCCGTTTGGGGAAACTGTCCTTGAAGGGGAGCAGAGGTTTTTTAATTCCACGTGACTCATCGGTTCTCGGGCTGAAAAGGTCAAGAAGTGCACAGGAAGCTGGCGGGCTGTTTTACATAAGCTCATGTAAATCTACTTGTGAGGTGTGTATCTTCTCATGCAAGATTCATCGACACAAACGTTCGTCGTAGCACGTCGGCGTCTTATCATCGCCGGGTTGTACAGAGAAGTTAATCTATCAGTGACGCCAGAGCCTTAATATAGAGGCCAAGGAGGAAGAGGGAGTGTGTGCTGAGGGATTATGGGTAAGCAGATGAGCAAACATTGAACATTACACCAGTAAACACTGATGGATTGAGTTTTGTTTGGGGGGGAAAGAAGATGGAAAAAGACGTCACGGTCAGAAGGGGAGCTGCAAATGAAATTGAGTAGGGGAGGTGTGTGTGTGTGTGGGGGGGGAGGTATTTGATGAAGTGGTTCCCCCTGCTGTTTGCAAATGTGAAAACGATTCACAAGCAGTTACTGATAACGCGGCAGTCTGGGGAGGACTCATCCCCGGCAGTCATTAGCAGCCAAATTATAGCCGAATGTCAAGGCAATTTCCAGATAATCACCCGGCGTTACCGAGATAGACGCTGGTTCACTCCGAAACCCAAAGTACGGCTCGGGCTCCTCGGCCAGGGCTCCTTGTTTCTTTGCCTCGACCCTGGAAAGAATCCGTTTGGGTGATTGTGTCACATCCCAACAGCAGCAGACAATGCTCTCACCGTCTGTTTCCACCTGCAGTGCCCCCCCCCCCAACTCCACTTCACCGCTCCTTTCACGTCTGCTTCCCCTGAAGCATTTGTGTTTACTCGCTCTACAGCAACAGTTTCCCTCTGCCCCCCCCGCCCCCCACCCTCCTCTGCTCTTTCCACTTCCGTTCTTTCCGAGCCACTGGCTGGGGCCTTTAATCGTCAGTGGCACCTGTCCCCGAGAGCCGTAATGTCCCCCATCCATCAGCGGGGGATGACGGGTCGTACGCCTCCCTGACCAGAGAGAGAGTTCACACTCGACCAGACCTGAGAGGCTGAAAGGTGTGTGTGTGTGTGAGAGAGAGAGAGAGACAGAGAGAGAGAGAGAGAGACGCTGACACTCATGGCAACTTGATCTGGACTCTTAATCATGGGTTTCACCCCTCCCACCTCAACCTCTTTCTACACATCCCAGGGGTTGAGGGAGGGTAGAGGACGTTCAGGACGTTCAGGACGTTCCCTGTGACGGACGATTCGTCTCGTGTACTAACGCTGTGACTGATGCCGGCCGTCGACATGAAGTCATCCGTGTTTGTCACATCAACGTATCGATACTATATTTAAAGATCAGACATTACTGACGTGAATGTTTCCGGTCATAAACCCATAAAAAAGAAGAAAAGGTTGACTGGAGTAAACTATATAAACTCATTTCTTGAGTCTTGTTGTTTCCTGCGTTTTCAGGAGGCGATGCACTCGTATCGTGCGGCTGATCCAGATAAAAGATGGCGGTCCAACTGTTGCTAAGCGACGAGGGTTGAAGTAAAATATCGACCTATGTGAAACACAGGGTGACTGTGTCAGATGTGACACGTCTGACCAACCAGGGGGCACCGGAGGGCTTCGGTCCAGCTCGCCGTCGTTGGCTATCACCGTGGCAACGTGAAAGCGACAGGAGACTTTTCCTGCACGTAGAGAAACGACACTGCAGCTCAAGTGACATTCACAAAATTCACAAATCCTCAAACAGAAAAAACACTATTTAGATCAAACGGTGACATGGAAACGTGTTTTTACGGACGCGTTGTTCAGCTGGTTCCGTTTCCGTCTGCGTTTCATCTTCTCCACCAGCATCAGTCCTTCTCTCAAACGGGATGTGGCCCTGGACCTTCTCCGATTCACCATTCATACAGATTCGTACGGTTCTCTCTTCTTTTTCTGACGCCTTCAAAGATGCACTTGTCTCTATAGTAACGTGTCACACGCGCGCGTGTCCCTCGACATAAAGAAGGTCACATGTGCAGTCTTGAATCGTGAATGTCTCGCTTGTATCCAAAGGACACTGATGTGACAGCAGCTGCCAGGTGACTCAACCTGAGCTGGTTGGTGGTTTTTCTCCCGCGTGAACAGTGTCAAGTGTCAAAAAACACACAACTTTCTCTGTTCCCATCACTCTCATTCTATTTCCCACCTGCCTGTTTGTTTGTTTTTTTTCCTTTAAAATGTGCTATGCCGACACATTTCTGGCATCTGCACAAAAAAAAATATTTATGCGCGTTTCCGGTCCCCTGACGCTGCATAATGTCCAGGCAGCAGCTGCATATCGTGAAGTTCCTTTGGCGTCAAGCCCAAAAAGGCAAACGGGGGAACGAAAATATCAAGAATAATTCAATACAGTCAAGCTAATGTGCTGCTGTTGCAGTCAAGAAAAGAGAAAACACAGACTCGATGCACGTTACAAAGAGAGTAGACATGTTTGGACCTGAGTGTAAACACCAGTCACTGTCGCCCCGGGGACAGATCGTTGGGACCGTGTTCCCCAAGCAAACAGTCAGTTGAAAGACGATGCGCACTCAAGGTCAACGTCCATCCCCCACCGCCCGCATCGCTGCCATCCTGAGCGGCCCCACGATGTCACACACACACTGAGCGACATCCGGTCTGTACATCAACCATCGTCGTCAAAAACAGTTAAGCTCAAGACACAACATGGCAATGAGGTAAAATACAAAAAAAACCCACAAAAAAATAACTCACACACAGAATAAATTGAATACAATAAATAGTTGAAAGTGATGTGAAATATGACAAAATGCACCTAACTGCCTCAGCCTCAAGAATAATGATCACACGCAGATCAAATTTATTCTTCGCAGGAATTATTGTGTGCTCAGGAGATGGATTTTGTTATGAACTTCTAAAATAACTTTTTTTTTTAAAGCCTTTTGGTCACGATTTCCACGAGTCATGACAGTGTTATTGTTAAATTACGCTAACCCTCCCTGTAGGTGACAGGTGTGAATTATTTATGGTCAGTGAATAACAACTGTTGCATTCTGGGGGGGAAATAAAATTCTCTTCTCCCTCTAAAAGCTTGAAATCCTGATGTCTGGCTTTTTTTTTTTTTTTTTAATTAATTAATGCAAAAGACTTTCTGTCTTTGTCAGGAAGCAAAGCACTGAAAGTCCCAAGGAGTGCGACCGATCATCATTCAGAGATGAGAAAAGAAACCGTCAGTCATGTCTTCACAGGTGGGTGCACCTTTGATATTTTAAAAAAAAGGAACTTAAACAGCTGTTGCGACGTTCCCGGGTGTCAGGAGAAGTTCAGTACGTCCTTCCGAGAGAACTCGTGACAGCAGCTCACCCTCTTCCTCTTTGGAAGTCGGAAGACGGACCGCAGACACGTCTTTGCTTCCCGTCTGTTCATTCGTTCGATGCTTCGTCGGCGATAGAATTAACGGTTCGCGTTTCCACGCACACCTCAGCAGGAACAATCCCAGGGCCGATAAACAAGAGCAAACATCCATCACCCCCGTTTGGAAATGACAGATAAAACAGACAGAAGCTCTGAAACTGCAAGTGCAAAGCATGAACACACACACACACACAAGGTGTGTGTGTGTGTGTGTGTGTGTGTGTGTGTGTGTGAGTGATCGGAGGCATCGGGGAATTTCATTGAGCTCTTAGGTATCGAGGTTCGCCATCATTTCCTTCTAGGATTGAAGCCGAAATGATTTCTCCATGTGGATCTGCACCCAAATAGGTATGTTACTCCTCAGCCGAGGCACCTGCATTATTCCAGCCATGATAATTATGTAAAGAGAGGAGTAGATGTTCCATATTCACCGTTGGCTGAACCTGCTGCACTTACGTCGAACCTCCCACCATCTCCCAAACACATCATACCCAGTATTAGGACCTGAGCGTGGAATTAAAGTCATATATCTCGCTATAGCTGCATCTGTGAGTCGGTTGACAGACTACGACAGCACGGAAGAGAACAGACCAGCCTTCTGTTGTCATCTGCAACGCTGCAGCGAAGCCGTCACATAAGAAAGTCTGTAAAAAGATCCATATATGTCCATTTGTGACATCATCATCGTATTATATCAGCTTCAACATGTGGTTCTTTCTTTCCATTTAGTGCTAATTGTCACCGTAAAGGAGGAGGAAGTCACCTGATTTTGTTTTGTGTCCGTCCCTTCATCATCGCTATGGCAACATTTCACTCTCTCCGTTTACCGGCAGTGTGATATGTGATATGGTACAGACACGGAAATATCATTCTTCTCGCACGAAGACCGTCAAAGTTAAAACCCAAGTACCACCACATGAACGTCCACGAAGATGGATATAAAACGAAGCTGTGAATTCCACACTGGCCCTTCATCCAACCACCAGCCCACGGTCGGGTGCCTGACGGGCGGGGGGGGGGGGGGGGGGGGGGGGGGGGGGGGGGGGGGGGGGGGGGGGGGGGGGGGGGGGGGGGGGGGGGGG
>JBBMJM010144089.1:0-11261 GCA_037832705.1 Centriscus cristatus
AAATATATGTAGATATGAATGCAGCCGGTGTGCTGGTGAATAATATCAGCTTGTTGAATTGTTTCTCTGCAGGTGTCTGGGTTTACTCATGTTCAGTTCAGTTGTATTCATACTACCCTATTAATGATTTGGAGGGACGTCACAGTATGACGCCCTCTGTCCTGAGACCCTCACACACACGTGCGGTGTGGAAAATAAACGAATAAGGAAGGGAAGAATCTTTGGGAGCAGCAGCAGCAGACAGAGCGATCTCTCACTCGGGAAGAACTAACTTTCATATGGGCATGAAAAAAGAAAGAAAGTTGGCACATTTTTCTGCACAAAATTATGCTGACAGGTGGTTTTACAGCAGCTAAAGAGCCTTGTGTTTTCCCTCAGGGGGTTGGTGGAGACCAAAACAGACCCAAAACAAGACTGAGTATTGGGACTTACATTTCCCAGATGGCCAGAAGAATAACCCCAGTCATGTCAGGATAAAGTAGCTGTGTATGTGCTGGACGTGTTCCAGAGTCCAGGTCATGATTCTCAGTTGACTTTTAGGGTGTAATAGGTTCGGTTTTGTCTCAAGAAGTGATTGGTAAGGTGGCCTGCAAAGGAAGCAGGGATGATAAACAGGCTAAAGCATCGGGAATCAGCTGATCTCACACATTCTGGGCTGAGATCTGCTGTTATGGGCTGAACCTGAACCGTGACCAGCAGGAACCATTTGAGCTCCATTATCCGAGGAAGAAGACCATTGAAAAAACAATGAGGCTGAGTCCACATAATGACTTCTGTCTTCTCATTAACAGAACAGAAATGTTTTGCTAACATTTTTCTATGGGGAAAAAACAAAACAAAACAGAAAATCACTTTCCATTCATGAAAATATTTTGCACGATCACCGAAGGCTGAATTTTCCTTTTGTCTGTCATTTTTGAAAATGTGATCCTGCACTCATTTCAAGTCTCTGGCTAAGAGCATTAGACAAAACACTTAAAATGTAAATGCACTCGGAGATACAGCTGGAATTGTCTCTTCACTGACATAGAATTGAATGTTTGACAACCCCCCCCCCCCCCAGACCCAGACATCACAGTGTCGTGAGTCGGACGGTGGGTAGAGTTAAGTGTTTCAAACCACTGATAGTAAAAGGTTCCCTGCCTTGGTGGGTAACCATGGCGTTCCCACCTCCTTGTCACATCACGCTCTCGTCGGTGACGCGGTGGAGGCACAGGCGGCGAGCTGAACGAGGTGTTCTCACCTCTCTGCTCCCTGCTCTTTTTAACCTTCATTAAAATGCCATGACCTTCAGCTATAATAATGCCACGGAGATACCTGAAAAAATACGCGGAAGCTTAACCTGTGGATCAAAGGAGCACCGGGTGCTGGTTTAAACAACTGCTCGACACTTGTAGAGTGTCTACCAAAGCTGTGTTTGGGCGCTAATGAGAGACTGCCTTCATAGTGTCATAAATAATGCATGATACTTATGTAACCATCAATATGGGACGATAACGGGGAAGTGCAGGGAGCTTTGGACCGCTGTGCTGTCACAAAACGAAACGTTCAGAGGCGGATAGTTTCATCTCATGTGTAAATTAGGGCCGTGTGACTTTGAAAGCTGCACTAATAAATAGGACACGCAAACGTATTCATGAGTGGAGACCAAATGACAATTCAATCTCGGAATGAACTCCTGAACCTTTGTCTTTAAAATCAAACTGACCACGCGCGATGACCGTCGGTGTCACCTGTCGCAGAAGCTCCCATGCAGCCGCTGCACTGCAGGTTTTATGCACAATCCTACGAAGCGGTTCATGAGACTACGTGGGACAAAATCTAAAACTGATGGTGCGGTATTAAAGGAGCCTGTGGAAACAAATCTCCTGAGAAAGCAGCGCTGCATCTGTCGTGGTCACTGATTCATTTCTAACAACCACCGCAGCAATTTCACCATGTAAACCCACAAATTACTTCCATGACTGTGACCCACTGAACACGGACCACTTTGCTGCATTTGGACTGTGTGATGACTCTTTATTTTATCGTGATATTGATGGCAGACTGGGTACTGGTTTACCTTGTGTGTTGAACATTCAGAAAAAAAGTCCCCCCCCCCCCAGCATTTAGAAAAGATGTTGCTGAAATATCCCGGTTTGGGGTTTCTGGAATCTACTTGGTGCAGTAGTTGCAGGTAGTAGGCTGCACGTGTTGGACCATGTAACAAACAGTGAAAGCTCTCTCGCTCTTTTATTTATCTTCACACCAAAAGTTTATTTTTGACACCCCCCCACCCCCTATGAACCCTGTACACAGTTGTACCAGTGTTTTTTTTAGTTTGCACTGTAAAGAATCTGCATGATTCTGCTGTTCTGAGAACAGCAGTATACTCCTTCTGCCAAAAACACATATAGAGAATCCACCTTTGTTTACACACAGGCAGTAAAATGCCTCTGTCATGTGACTTTTTTTTTTACAGAGGAATCCAGCAGGATGACCATAAACGTGTGACGTGTCTAGTTTACAGCTGGTTTATAGGTGTCGATGGTGTTCCACCTTGGCACGAGGGACAGCGGCACCGACTCTTCAATTTGTCTAAAAATACCCAGTGGTCGGTTACACAGGTAGAACACCATCGAAAAAACACACGCCCGGCTGGCTTTCAGCGTAACCTGCTGCCGGGTCAGACACCTTATATATGAAACAAAGCGGTGAGGTGCAATTATGGTGCAATATTCCTGGAATGAAAACGCTGTGTAGGAGAAGTTTGTACCGTTTAATGCCTCCGCACCTCATAAACCACCTGGAACATTTAGTCTGTGACCCTCCGTGAACAGTTCAAGCAGAAACTGTCCTGTGACTATGTAATAAATAAATAAGTCTGTCTATCAGCAAACAGTCAGCAGTTAAATATACGTATCACATACTTCAACTTGTGAATTTAATGGGATGGGAAGAGTGACTGACGTACGTAATGATACATGCGGTAATTGTCAGTACTTTCTGAAAAAAACATAAACGAGGCAGATGTGTCTAATCAGTCTGTGAATCCTTCCCCAGCAAAGTATCAAAGTACATGAACATGTGTCAAGGACCCCGAGCGACCAAAAAAAAAAAAAAAAAAACACATTAATTATCACAGCTTTAAGAAAACACACCCACGAGGCAACCGCTACATTTAGTGACTTTCCACATGATCATTTCTGTACTTTAGTTCCGCACCTCAGCCCCCTAGATTTCCTTGAAATGGGGTGATGACTCACAAACCAAATATGGTGTTTAAAGGTTTGTTAAACTTAGTGATGCAGCATAGGAAAGTGACTGACTTGATCATTTACATCGCTGCTGGTTAATTCATTAAGCCGTTATGACTCGCCGGATAGAATAAATGAAAAATGTATGACATGATAATAGAATAATATGATAATCAGAGTTAGGCTGCCAGCTGCGTCAATTAAATGGACGCATCAATGACTCAAACTCACTCACACACCAGCAAAGCTCACGTTGTCGGTAGCGGTGGTGGTGAGCAAATATTCAAAACAGTCAATAGTAACGTGGATCAGAGCCAAACAAAGGCTGAGTCATGTTTATGATGAAAGGAGTCTCTGCATATTCTTAAATGTGTTCAGTATCGCAGGAAGTCTGGGTATGACTGAAGAGAACACGTTTGGGTGAGGGAGTTCCAACAGGCCAGACAGCAGGCCTACTGGTGACCTCGCACTGGTCCCAGATGCAGAGGAGAATTATGGATGACTGTATAAACTCCTCTTCCCAGTACCGGTCACTCTTAAATTATGTGGCTACAACAGGGGTAGCAAAATTGCAGTCACCAGATATAGGTGACGTGTGGTCTGTCTCTTCATGTCTGATCTCCTTCTCCTTCTTCTCCTTCTTCCTGAGGTTGTTATATAGTGCAGACGGTAAAGTCCACCGAGGCACTTGTAATCTGTGATGTCGGGCTATACAAACACGATGGAACTGACATTTTAATTGATTCGTTGCTGCATTTGAGCCAAGTGTAAGTGGACTTGTGGAAGTTTTCTGAAGCAGTTTATACAGCTAATATTTAAAGTTCTGTACATGAACAGAGGTTCAGGTGACCGCTTCATTGTCTCCTATTCACATCCTAAATGCAAATTCCTTCTTGTCCTCAATTATTACAAAATCACTGTTTGTCATGAGCGGGAATTGTTTGTTTTGACCCAACTGCTAAAGTTGGACTACAGCACTAATGCACGGAAATCTACGTCAGGCACATTTCTCAAAGGTTTTTGATAATGCAGTAGATGCACACTTGGGTAAATTTACAGCAGTTCAATTAGTGCACTGTGGTTGTTTCTTCCTCTGTTCTAGGTGCACTTTGTGTTTCCAGCTGATAAGACCGCTGTGCATTTTGCGCTGAAATCAGCCTCTAAGAGATTACGAATTGAAAATTGAACATGTTTCTTGCCTCCACAGATGCCTGCACCGATGCCCAGGACATCGCCCACCAATTTCAGAATGTCTTTGAGCGACGGGCTCGTTCTTTATGCTTTGATCAATCATTAAAGACTGTGATTCTCTTTCTGCTGCTGCACGCGCTGTACACAAACACGTTTCACCTGTGCACACATGAGCACAAAAGCACCTGTGCATGACAGGGCTCTGTGTAACTGAGCAAATATGTTTGTTCCCAAGACAACAACAGATAATAGAGCCATTACAACAGGACAAACAGATTACACACCGCAGCACTGAAAACTGCACAAGACAGAAAAGAAATACTTTACAAGGCACCACTTCAATCCCTATTCTCTTTTCCAATTTAACTGGGCATACGAGCTTATTGATGAAGAACCAAATAATAAACATTATTGGATGGACATTTTCACAGATTATTACTTTTATGACACAATATTGATTTCTGTCGGTGTGCAAGTCATCATTTATATACCCTGAGTTTATTCCCTTATAAATCTTAGGACAGTCAAATAAAACCAAGAGTTTGTGTTGGCATGACACCAGTGTCTTTAATACGTCGTCCCTCCAACTTCCTGGGACACTGTTAGACACATTCTGTTTGACAGGATCGGATTTTAAAAGTCATAGCTGATAGATTTGACAATTTTGTCCTTTGGGCCTGATTATGAACCTTGGGAATGGCGAAGTGACGTGAAGTGAAACACAATGAAGGAACACTGATGCTGTGTCCTGGCATAAAAGAATTCTCAGTAGTGACCTGCGACACAAACATGTGAACGTCGCAGAGGGAAAGAGGGATGCTGCTGTCATGAAGTACCTCCAGTTTCTCTCTGAAGGACCAAAGTAACAGATCAGTCACAAATGTCTCCCAGTAAACACACAAACAAAGTAATGAATAGAAAATGTGGTTGTCAAATGATTTACATGAACTCCACGTGTTAATCAAAGAGTGTTCTTCCAATGAGCTTAAAAACTGTGCAGGGGAAGACCGGATTGATAAGAGTGGACTTAACAACGAGTTCTAGGAGGTTCTGAATCTACAGATCCACATCTGACAAGTGCTCTGTCTCTGTGAATTATTCAGCAAATAGTAATTTGATCCTTCACGTTTGTGCATCTGAAAGTCCATTTCCAGCAAGTCAACAGATGCTATTCAGCATTTAAAAAATGCATGTCAATAGGTCGGGTTAAAATGATCATTTTTATGAATTAAATAACACCCACATGCAGATATTAATAACCAGGATGTGCAATGTGTTAAAATGAAATTTGTTTTTCAAGCAGAACTAAACACATAGTCCAATGGGACAGACACAGAATCAATATGTGTGAAGATAAAACCATGTATTTATTTCTTTTTTTTTTTGGTAAATCACACCAAAATAACATCTCATCTCCATTAGTCAGCTGACGAGTACGTAGTAACAGGGAATCAAACTGATGGTGGGTGTATCTTGGCTGTGATGTTGGTATCTGCAGGTGTCATTCACCCTTTGTTCATATGCCCGATGCCGCTTTTGAAAATGGAATATAATATACTATAAAAACCCTGTTCAAAGGGCCCAAAAGTCTGTTTGTGTGTGAGTCAGCAGCCTGTGGTCTAAAGATAAAGTTTAATTACGCTAAAAGCTTCACTGGCTCTCCCATGACTCCATTCGAAATTCTTCTACCTCACCGGAAACTTCCGGCTGCTTGGACGCCCTCCTGCGATTAATGAGCAGACACATTTCTGTGGCGTGCAAAATTTTCAATACTCCTTTTGGCAGAAGCCGCACACTCTTTGGGAGATTTCTTGCTTGGTCATGTTTGCAAACACATGCTGAGCTGGGGCTTTCAGAGTCGCGGTTGGTGCTCAGGTGGAATCATTCCACATCACTAATTTCTGCTGTCTGTCTGCTCTCTTCTCAGGCTACGGGCACGCGGCCCCAGGGACCGACGCAGGGAAGGCCTTTTGCATGTTTTATGCTGTCCTGGGAATCCCTTTGACTCTTGTCATGTTCCAAAGTCTGGGCGAGAGGATGAACACTTTTGTCAAGTACCTGCTGAAGCGCATCAAGAAGTGCTGCGGCATGAGCATCACGGACGTGTCCATGGAAAACATGGTGACCGTGGGATTCTTCTCCTGCATCGGCACGCTGTGCATTGGCGCCGCTGCCTTCTCCCATTACGAAGACTGGAGCTTCTTCCAGTCCTACTACTACTGCTTCATCACTCTAACAACGATAGGCTTTGGGGACTTCGTGGCCCTCCAAAAGAACAGGGCACTCCAGAAGAAGCCCCTGTATGTGGCCTTCAGCTTCATGTACATCTTGGTGGGCCTGACGGTCATCGGGGCCTTCCTCAACCTGGTCGTGCTCCGCTTTCTGACTATGAACAGTGAGGATGAGCGGCGGGACGCGGAAGAGCGGGCCTCTCTTGCTGGTAACAGAAACAGCATGATCATTCATATCCAGGACGAATCCCTGCACCGGGGCCGGCGGCGGCGCGACCCGTACCGGGCGGAGGTGACGGATTTGCAGTCGGTCTGCTCGTGTATGCACTACCAGTCACATGACTTTGGCAGCTCAGGGGGAGGGATGGGAGGTCTGGGCTGTGCCTTTTCCCATCAGAACTCATTCAGCTCTCAGCTGAACCCCAACCAGTACTTTCACTCGGTTTCCTACAGGATCGAGGAAATATCGCCCAGCACCTTGAAAAACAGCTTCTTCCCATCGCCCGTCAGCTCGGTGTCCCCGGGCCTCCACAGCTTCACAGAACATCATCAGCTCATGAAGAGAAGGAAATCAATCTAAGAGCCACACACAGGACCACTGAGGTTCCATTTTTGTACACAAGGTCAAGCATTGCCAATGCTGCTCTTTACCAAATCTTATTTCAGCACTTTTTCCCATTTGATTTTATGTAATATATAAAAAGTATTCTTGGGGGACCGACGATGAACACTTCAGTGCAGTATGCGGGGACATGATGGGACGCAAAGCATGAAGCATGGATGTCTATTTTTGCTCCACTTAACATGTACACATATGACGAGACCGTCCTTGTTACTGATTTACACTACAAACTGATTTAGAAACTTTGGTCATGCACCAAAGGATGCACACTTGGGGAAATGCTATTTTTCAAAAGGGAGTATGCTTCACCTTAACTTGAAGAAACGTACTATTCCATTGCCTCACCGCAGACAGACAGAATTTAATATTAAGCATCAGGTCTGGTTTTCTATAAGCAATCATATACGTCCGTGACTCGACACTCGTCAGATATCGTTGCCAATATTAGCATGTGCTTTAGATTTCATTTCATCGGTGTGTCATGGTTTTGTGATATTCTCCAGTCTGTTTTGGATAAAGCTGTGTGAAGAGTGCCTGTTTGACTTAAATTTAAAGGATCATGCTTGCTGTTATTGGAAGCTTTCATCACCAGACAGGCTAAAGATCACAACCAGATAAAGTAACACACACACACACACACACACACCTTCTTGCATCTTGAGTATTTGTCATCTGGTTGCCTGTGTACTTTTTTCCTTCTCCCATTTTCATTCACTCTGAATGGTGACGACACCAATATTCAAAAATCACGCCACTGCAAGATGCACAGAAATTCAAGTTCCATTATTTCCATTTGCCTTAATAGAGAAGAACACAATGCAGCCAAAGATGTCAGCATTTCACTGAAAGGGTCCATCCCACACTTTGGATAAAAGCTCCCCAATACACTTGGAGGAAAGTCAAAAACCACATAAAAAAAAAAAAAAGAGACGATGATCAACAGCCACGCAGCAAAAGACGAGACATCCTGATCCTTACAGTTGGAAAAAGATTTCACATCCTGAGAGGCTGTTTATGAGAAATGTTAAAGTTTAAAGATAAAGCAATTGTACTGCAGTGTCATTCCAGGTCATGTTTGGCACAATGAACATTACAACAGAGCAGGAACAAGATTATTATTCTTCAGACTTAAGCCACTTTTACACAGGAATACTGCAGCTTTATTGTGCCTTATCATTTTGTATATAAGGTATGGAGGGGGGGACGGTTGGTCGGGGTTGTGACGCCTCAGCACAGCACAGGTAGTAACACATTTAGGACTCTCGTACTCTCGTTCCGTCTCCGTTGTATAAAGCTAGAAGCCGTCGAGGTGCGAGAGTGTGTGGTTTTGATGACATGCGATACATGTGACTGATGACCGGGAGATTTTAGACAGTAGAAAGTGGAAGGAGGAGATATTTTTTAGTAGTTTATAGGAGAGAGGTAACATGTTTACTGCCGAAAGAGGAGAGGATAGACGACGGAGATCAACACAGTCATCAGCTGGATTCGCGTTTGCCACATCACACAGGATGAGTTTCAGATGTCACGTTTTGCTGCTCCGCAGCACCCAACTCCTTTTTGAAAGCACACGCTGGGGATGTATAATGATGTCTCTGTGTGAGCCACCAGAGGTGCCACAGAGGGATCCTCTTCATAGGATTATTGCAGAATCCTTGTGTAAAAGTGGCTTTAGGGAAGTGAACTTGTCAGGTTTTTGACTTAATGATTTATTAATAACAAGAGCTGTGTGGTCAAGGAGGAAGCAGCCTATTGTCAATGTCTGGATCCAGAGGCACAAATACCTGCAATAGGAGTGGGGGGGCAGTCTGCATCCATATTTGTCAGTGGTAGCTGATCCTGAGGAACCTCTTGCAGCACTGGGCTTTGAAACGGTTTTATTTGATGGACAAACATGTCAAGCTACTCTGACATCTCTCCAGGGTTGGATGCACGTTGAAGCCATACGTTGAAACATAGCCTGATAAATGCTTCTTCGCAGACAGAGTATAAGTTGATGTGAAGGGATAGCTGAAGATTGCAGGAAAAAAACAAAACAAAAGAAAGATTGCATCAGCAAGATCCTTTAAGTTTTTGTAAAATAAAAAAAGTGCATGAACTTGTACAATTAATGGGGGAATTCTTTCATAATGACTAAATAAAACATTTTCTTAACAAATAGTCTTAATTTGCAACAAATGCAGTACATTTTGCCAAAGTTCAGCACTTTGCAAAGGCGTGAACTTTGTTCTGTTTCCATAGAATGTCGGTTCTCAGGTTTGACTAATTTACCTTGTTCTGGTTTGTTCCTGTCCCAAAACACAATCCCTGGCATGCACACGCATCAGCACCACAACGTACATATCAAATCCTCAAATGTTATGAATTTTCCAAGAAAGATGAATGAGATGCATCATCTCACTAAGGCCTGTCAGTTCGCATTCCAGTCATATTTTTCAGAGCGCTAGAGGGCTTAATAATTGTGTCACACTACAGTTATTGGGTTGTTTTAAAGCCCAATTTGCCTTTTCTGTCATAGCTGGTCCGGTGTTCCAGATGACATTTTTGTTAAACTCCTAAATGACGTCCAATGGACACACTTCACACAGCCTCTGAAGGTCTTTTAAGCTGTGATGTATATCTAAGTCTGTTTGTATTTGTAAAGCCGAGCATCTTTTTTCATCTTTTTTGCACTGGACTGGGAGTTACTTTTCAAATCCAATTATAAGATCATATTCCTGGAAATCCGAATGTGTTAAATCTTCCTGTCCATCCACGCTGTATGAATTCCTTGCACCCTCCAGTTGAACAGGCTGCTAGTTTCCTCAGTAGCTGTGCATGCCCCACACGGTGAATGCCACCCCTCTTTTTGGGCAAACCGTAGAATGCCATTCCTTTTCAGGCATGGCAGATGTAACCAGGCATGGAGTCTGACAATACGCCCTATAACAGCATTGTTTCATTATTGGAACTCAACTTGCTTATCTCTATATCCTGTACAATGTGTTTATAGAAACCTTTGGAATTAAAAGGCATATGTATTTTTACAGATGATCATATGTGCCTTGAAGAAACGGGGGTATGTTGTTTCTTTGGAAGCGGGCACATTTAGGGTCGGTACAGTAGCTGCAGATCTGTTGATGCTTCAGCAAATCAACTGGAGGACGGAGGAGGTTTGGCTTTAGGGCTAATTACAATGCACATGCAATTAAAGATCTAAGTCCAGGCTAACAAGTTCACGTGACAAGGATACAGGACACAAGACATCTCAATCACAATGGTCACCACATCCATGCTTCTTATGCACAGATACATCCCGAATGCCTGAGCCAGACAATGCTGATTCCGGCCAACGCAGATTCAACGCAGATTCAACGCAGTTTTGTCTCTGACATTTTTTCCACATTTTTCCCATTTATTACCAATATGTGAACCATGCAATGCTGTATGGCCGTTATTCGATCACAAATAACCAAAGCAACGCCCACATATTTACCTTATGTTGCATTTCAGTTAATGGCAGAAGAACTAGAGCTCGCTAACAAGCGTCCACACGAATCACTCAATCTTTGAAGCCAACATGGCAAGTGACCGTTTGATCTGACCAAGCTGAAAGACAAATTAGATGCAGTCTGATCCAGGCATACGAGGCTTTAGGGAGAATTTAGGTGTGTTTCATCGAGGTTGTCATCTGCAAAACTGCTAACACACACATAGAAAACACAAAGCCACATCAGGAGAGTGAATATTTTACATCCGAAAGTCAAATGTGTTACTTGCTACTGCCATTGTGCCAGGATAAGGCATCTTTAGTTGGGGGAGGTGGAAATTTGTAGACGGTGAACAAGAAACACAAGTAGCGCCAGGTCAGCTATGCGCATGTGGAGAATCTGCTAATTACCGTCAACAGCAAAACAAATCATCGCCCCTGGGGGGGGGGGGGGGGGGGGGGGGGGGGGGGGGGGGGGGGGGGGGGGGGGGGGGGGGGGGGGGGGGGGGGGG
>JBBMJM010144127.1:0-11258 GCA_037832705.1 Centriscus cristatus
TCCAAATCTATCACATAGATCACTCTCTAAATTAAGATCAATTCATATTCAAACTCAGAATTCAGAATTCCACAACATTCTTACTCTCAAATTAGGCATAATTTATGCAAATGAGGCCAATGATGTCATAAATTGCAAAAATTGGTTCAAACTTGATATCAATAAGTTGGAGTGAAGTTTACTAACAAGGTTTTCCAGAGGTTGTCAACATTCACCCCATTTGATTTACCTCACCCATAACTTCCTCAGACTGCAAGCAGGAAGGGTGAGCTCTACCACACAGTCCCACAGAGATGGGTGTTGGGCCCACTTCTCTGACACTCACTCTGCTCGAGACAAATAAAGTCGCACATTTCCAAGTGGTGCACAGTGAATATAACTTTCCCCTCAGGACCAATAAATCAAATAGAATCTAAGAGTCTGACTTGACTCTTGCAGCACTCAGAGCAGGTCTCTGAGTAGACCACCCCTTGAGGTAGTTGTTTGTGACCTGATAATGCGTTCCGATGGACGTCCAAATTTGTACCTCACGTTCCAATTTCATCAACAAACTACACATTACGTGGTATTCAATGCACAACTAGACAGTAAGAACACACCCACTGGTAGCGAATAAAGCACATGAGTGTCTGAAATGAACAAAAAACACGTATGTGCTACAAAAACATTAAAAAACAGTTTATACTGACATCTTATACTGTGCACCTCATATTCAATGTCAGTGTTAACCAGCTCGGGCCTTGTCTCCCAGATGCAGAGTGTAAAAGTTGTATTTTTACAACCTTGTTTCTCCTGTTCCCAATAAACCTCCAGCTTTACTATGAGGTTTACAGCAGTACCGACACATTCCAAGCTGCTGTCTGCAGACTCTCTGTCTCTGTCTCTGCTGTCTGTTAAGATGTACATATATAGAGATGAAGGTTCTCTGTTTTGCATACACTGTACTTCACCAACTAGTATGTGTGTCTTCTGTGGTTTACGTTTATTCCGGGAACCCCCTCCTCAGAGTGAGCTCTGTGTAATATCCAACTCAAATGTCACGTTAGTTGGGCACAAATGGTTTGCGCCCAGCCGAAGGTGATTCATATTGATTTTTAGCCAAGATGAGTGGATAAGTTGAGCTCAGATGATTTTCTGTGTTCCTTGAAAGGATGGATGTTAGTCAGGCTTAAAGATTTTATTGTTCTACGCATATCTAACTGTTCAAAGCTTTTTGTACTTTTTGAATTGATTGCTTCATTAAAACATTTACATTTACCATTTCATGGTAAATGTAAATGACTAAGCCGACCTGCCACATGATTCACAGCAGTTATTTTGGTCCAGTTAAAGCCTTCAGCTTTTCTGCAACAATGAAAGACAAACGATCTCCGTTCAAAGGCGCTTACAGACAAAAGTCAGAAAGACAAACAAGTTGCAGTTTGTTAGGTTGACTCACAATAAGAGATACAATACATTATAACATTATATCCAATTAAACATGAATATATTATGTTACCAGTTGTGTACGTGGTCAAGTCACTATATATATGTACACACAAACACATATGAGACACATATAAGAGTATAAGTAGTATTAGTAGTATTTAACTTCAAATGAAGCTAAAAGGTGCTGTGCCGTCTCGTGTTTGTTTCATATCTCAGACTGCCCATGACAACCATCAACTGACAAGTGACAGGTGTTAGACTTGGTGTTGCTCTCTGTGGCTCAGTATAAACCACACAGCTGCTCGCGGTGGGACTCTCTGATCTCTGGAACTGCCAGCGTGACTGGAAAAAAGGCTGTTCAACACTTCTCAACTAGTTGGATTGGTTTCCTTTTAGCTAAATATGTGCTGTGAATATCAGTTAGGTGATTCTTTGGTATTCTTGCTGATTCATAACTCTTGTTTTTTTTTCTCCTTTTCACTGTCAGACGTTTCTGTTCAAGCATTTATTCCAGTGTAGCTGTACGTATTTGCATGACAGTGTAGCAGCTGTGGAGCATCCATTAGCTGCAGGCGTCATAGGTTACGAATAGAGGAGGCCAGTGGAGCTGCACCAGGGGCGATTACCACACCCTCAGATGGTCCAAAAATTAGTGCAAGGAATGCTCCTTCACAAGGACAATCCTATCTTGGAGTTTGTGATACTAAGAAAAGACTCATTCAGCCGGGAAGCTTTCGGTCTGACAAATGAAGAAGCTTCCAGGATGAGTGAAGCATCTTCAAGCAAACAGCTTGTCTACGAATTAACCCAGTGAGTCGGTACGACTGGATGACTGAGAACCTTCACAGACATTAGAGAAGACTCACGTCCTCTATCAGGACCTTCCTTTCTCTCTCTGGTAACTCTTCTTACACAGCACAGTTCAATCTGTATGAACACAAAATAAAAGTCGATTCATATTATCACCAACTGTCAAACTGATATTGAGAATTTCCTGAGGGAACAATCCCAAAGGATTCCTAGTTCCTATCGAATGAAAATACTGTGCTGACAGCAGGACGAGGGCTATCGATACTATGACCATTATGTATGTATTTATATATTATTTATGACATGTATGACATACAGTTTTACATTTTCCGCCACAACCATTTCAAACTAAAAGCAGATTCCTCTCTCACACTGTTGACCCGGTCCTGCTGCCTGTGAATCTTCTGATCAAACATGTTACGTTTTCACATTATGGAGGAAGATGCATGATCAGTTCATGTGCCAGAAAAGGAACTTTCTCTCACATCATGTTGTACTGTGCCTCCGACCTCATGGGCCCGACTGGCATTTACACCCTCACTTGAGTAGCAGTGGCATAATGGGTGTAATTATGCGTGTGTTCAGTTGTTATAGAGCAACGGACTCATGAGTAACGGGCCTAATGGGCGTATGACGCACTTCAGACAAATATTTGGATGACAAAAGGGCTCTCTGTCTGTGTGACTGTAAAATGTGAAGTATGTCTGCATTGTCAATGGAGTTTATTATATGTGAAACCTTCAGAAGAAGGTTGAATAATCACTAGTCACAGATCACAGAGTCAGAACATCGATTTTGACTTCATCAATCATCTAAACTTGGCTATTGTACTGGTACTACTTGGGAATTCTTTTTCAGATGTAGCTTATATCTAGCTTCTTGCAGTTATACCGGTACATAGACCAAGTTCTTGTCTTTGTGAGTCGTACTACCTCAACAAACACGGCAGACAATCATCACTCAGTCAAAGTGAAACAAACAACTTCTTGTTATTAGAATGGACTCATGACCTACAGGAACAGGCAATATACATGGCAATGGAAGGACTCTGAAGGGCCAATAGAATGACGCCAACTATGCAATTGTTGAAAACACTAAAGCTGTAAAGCAGTGAACACAGTCACATGATATGTGTATGGCAACTACAATATGGGACGTGTTCAGCAGGATCATACGTAAAATGATTAAAATTTTACCATAACAAAACCTGCTGTTAAAAAAACAGTAATGCTGCATCAGAAACATGGAAAATACTACGCACGTCTTCCACAAAAGTAAACTGTACTGACAGTAGCTGTCATACAGGAAGCTGCAGTCTGGATAGTGTCAGCGAGCACTGAGCTGATGTTTGCGGGAACAAAAGAGCAGTTGATGACGCAGTTGAGATGCTGAGCTCTGCTGTCATTGTGACAAAACATTTTCTTGTCTTCCTCCCTGAACTGGGCCATTTCAGACTGAAGGTGGAAATACTGCAGTGTAATACTGTGTTTGTTCTCTTACTCTGAGTGCTGGAAAGAGAATGTTAAGTGAGACAGATTCCAGCAGCTTCACATCTCTCCAAACAGTCATCCTATTCTTGTCTCTATTTTCCCTCCACCCCCCCTTCTATCTCTTCCACAGTGTTCTCTTGCAATTATCATTCTGGAAGTTTCTTCTCTCCCAAACCCGGTTTATTAACAATGTTTATTAACAACCTCAATGATGCAGGGCAACATATAAGATATATAACAAAATATATATAACATATTTAACACCTAAATGTCAAACAACTGCCTCCCTCTCCATCACTATTTCTCTGACATGATTCATTTTGTGGGTGTGATTGGCAGCTTAGCACCAATGAACTTGCAGTAACCATACACACTTCTGTTCAGGAATTGTACATATGAGTGAAGAGCTGTCTTTCCATGACTACCAATAGTTGAAATGTCCGTTTCTGTCATCGGGCAATGGTGTATGAAACGTGGCGGCTGTGACAGTAAGGAAGTTATTAATAATGGGTGTTATATAAAAGTAGGAGGAAAAAGAAGTCAAGGTTTGTGATGATGGCGGCACTGAAAAGTAGAGAAAGAGAAAGTCTTGTAAGGTTTGATAGCCTCACACAGCCAAATGAAAATCTAATCAACGAGAAGACAGATGTGAAGAAGAAGTATAACATCTGCAAATCGTGTCGGATCAAAGATCATGTGATCTGCTGTTTTCGTTCATGACGAAGTCAGACAGGATAAAACTGAAAGTAAACAGACAATGGGTCTCATTCATGAAACGTGAGCTGAACAAATTTGTGTGTAAACTGCTCGTAGACGGAGTTGTACGTGCATTCACCAATATCTCAGTAGTGATATCTCATCAGCGCTACGAACAAAATCCACACATGATGCCGACACACACAGCGCTTGAGTGACTAAATATAAAACAATCACAATCATCAAAATGATAATGCCAAACATGTATGAAGATGTGTATTTCAAGATGACAAAAAGGTAAAAACAGAGTACATCAAATTTCCCGACAGTGCGCAGCGGCAGGTACAGGTGATGCAGGGATAAGGGCAAACATACCAGGTTTCACACAGACTGCACGTGAACGCATCCATTTGTTGACGCATTTGCTGACATAAACTGGAAAAACTTGAATGTGCAACTGATCTGTGATGCAACATGTGTGATGGTTAACATGTTGGCCTGTAGGGACATGTATCGTATTGGGGCAGGTGTACATGTTATCAAAGCCAAAGCAAGTGTCTGCACCTTTATGTGTTGGAACAGTAAAAAATACAATAAATCAGTGTGTCAGATATTGACTAAATTTTCCATGAGACATTATTATTATTATTATTATCATTATTATCTCCTCCCTACACACGCCTCTTGTGTGCGTTGTCGTACATCTGTCTTGTGAGATCAAGTAAATTATCTATCTATCTTAACAACACATGCGATTCAATTTGACGAGGTCCTGAGTCTATATATTCTGTATGAATCAGAAAACGTAAGGGTGGGGCAAATACTCACAGAAATGGAGAAGATGAGGGCAGCTATTCCAAGCGGCAGGCAGCAGCACAGCATTGTGAAGATGGAGTAGCACAGGTAGTCGTTGACCGGGTTAGCCAGCGGACCCTGGGCCACGAAGACTGTGGGCTGGACAATGACAGCGCCCTGCTGGGGCTGGTACTGTTGACCCATAAAGTGTGGCTGTTGTCCATATGCACCAGAATCATATTGTGGAGGAGATCCGGGGATCTGCAGATCACACACAAAAGTTTTTTCAGGTTTCAGAAAACGAAACAGAAACGGTGACTTGATTAGAAACTCACGACAGATGTTTGCAGTGACTTAACTTTAGGTGGGATAGAGAATATGTAACCTAGTCCCTATGTAATATGTAACCTAGACTAGACTATTAGTGTTGTTTTGATCCGTGTGTTGGTAAGAGTCTGGAAAATATGACAGACAAAAATGTACTTCAGTTGTTTGAAACTCAGAAACAAAAATACAATAAAACAAAATTGAGATGATAAATAAGTCATAGCAAGGGAACTAAGACATTTAGTTATGTGTTTCATTATACCAAAACCAAAAGGTTTCCAACATTTAAACAGAAAAATAGCATTGCAGTCATGTAATAGTGTTTACTGTATGTAAAGGATGAAATGGCGGACTGATAGGGCAACATAGCCACATTTTTTAAATCTTCTTATCTAAATCAAACGTTTGAGAGTTAATCATTAACATCATGTGAACCTTCCAATGGACGAACCGAACGCTAAACGCGGGTCGGTTTCTTTAAATCAACTTTTTTTTTTAACAATTTGCCGTTATATTCAGATCGTATTTTAACTTCAGCTATGAGAAAAACTGCTGCTGCTCACCAGCGGCTGACTGGAGTGACCCAGGCCGGGCTGCGGGGCCGTGTATCCCGGGTACCCCGGGTACCCCGGGTATGGGTTGTCCTGGTAGGGCGGCGGCGGCACTTGGCCCGCGCGCAACTTGTCATCCGACCAGCAGGGTTGGGGAGCGGTGGGTTCCATGGACTCGAGCCTGTCTGCTACGTTCACCGACAAATACGTTCTGGGCTTTAGTTCCGCAGGTGCACATCCAGCGTCCCCACCCACTGCGTTTCCAGAATTGAGCGTGTGACTTATCGCGTTCTACTTTTTTTTGGATGCTGCTGTTCGTTATTGGCTTGTATCGTGCGTCATGAGGTCAATTCCCTCTTCCTGCCAACACTTTCAAAATTAAAGAGGGAAGAGGCCCAATCTCAGTTCAAAGTACACGACCATACGCACTACGCTTTCAGATATGTAAACAGTAGAGTGCAAGCATTCGACTTTAATCATTGTATTCTGCTAATTCTAATAATAATACCAATAATCAATAACCGGAAACCCTGAGAACCTTTCACGAAATACAATCGAAACGTACCTCCAGAGCTGGCACGAGATACCTGCTTGTATTTTGTTCAAAGGTTATTCAGTTGTATCCTGTCTGTACGTGGCTGGCTTGACACTTTTCATCCCTGATTTACAACCGGACAATGAATAAAGAGGCAGGGGAGGGTACCGATAACGGGCCCTTTATGCCATGTGTGGCTACTCGGTAGAGCAAACAAGAGTCATCCTCATGTGTTTAAAGTGACCCTCACGTTCTATGTTTACTAACAGTCATTTCATACTGTGGCCACTTCATGTTTTACACTGATCTTTCTGTTGTTTTAATAACAGATACTTTATTCATGTTGGGGAGATAATTGGGTGGATTTATGTGTCAGGAAGGTACAAAAAAACAACACACAGCATTCAAAAATTACTGTCAAAATAAAACAAACCTAGAATCTCGTGAAATCCGCTCCCTTTCTGATTAGATCGCCTCGCTGCTCTTTGAATGTTTACAGTGAAACAGCGCCCTCACTTGGCCATTGGGCAAAGTACAATATACCGCCTTTATTACCCCTAAAAGAAAGATAGACATATTCAAGAAATAATAAATAATAAATAATAAAATAATCTTTTATAATAATAAAAGATTCACTAAAAGAAAGATGGCTTTCAGTAACCATCACTCATCCTGAACAAGAACTTCTGTATGGAAGATCATTTGATGTAACCACACCTGCACTCAAGATGCGTCCGACTGTAACAACTCACATGTGCACGTGTTGTTGCCTGGAATTATTTGGGAATTTGGATAATTAAAAATGAAATAGATTTCATCTGTTTGAGCAGACAACATTCCTTTTTCATTTTAGCACTTCCCCCTAGTATTCTAAATATCTGTAACAAGGTACTATTGGCAGGCGAGAGCTAGTCCTTTTTTATATATTATCAAACTTTATTTCCAGGCATCAGCTTACATTTTCTTTCAACAATTTTCATTTTACCAAACTTTAAATGACGCAGTCTGACACAAACAACAATACAATGTATTTCAAGAGAAGTGGAATAGCTCTACATATCTGATTAAACTCTGTTTGAACATTTTAAGCTAAACTTTTCTATCAGTGAATTGAATTGTAATAGATTACCATTTACTGTACATCAATGAAGTGATGTTAATAGTGATGGTTCTATTACTGTTAATTTTTTTGCTCTGTTGCTTAATTGGTATTAGAGCGCCTCACAGATCTTAGGATGTGTAATGCAACAGCGCCCTCACTCGGCCATTTAAAGGCGCACTATTGCCACGAAATGAACGCTACTGCACCAGTCATCACTCACTCATTCTAGACAAGGAGTGTTAAACTGTGAGGTCATTTGATTACCTGGTCATACAGACATTGTGGTGTCTCAGCATGCGGACACCACTCTCTTCTGAGGTTCGTGTGGTTCTTTGTGACTGAAGAATTGCACCCCACGCGCACACACACACACACAAAGCACTGAAAAGTAAATGTCCATAATTGTTTAATGGTTCGTTTATAGAGACTGTGTAAGCCACTGGCCTTTTCCATCAAGCAGAACATGGTAGTTAAAAGAAAATCACGAATCATTGAAACCAAACATATTTGCCTTTAGTGCATTTGACATGATCACATGGACAGTGTGTTAAGCTGGTTACAGTCAGTAACTAATATCTACATCATATTCATTGCACACACACACACACACAGAGTGCAGATATCTGATATAGTGTGACACTGACTCCACAATTTGTTGATACTTAGATTTGTTGTTTGTTTGTTTGTTTTTCTGTTCATTCCATATTAACAGTTAACAGTTGTGACGGTCTCTTGATGTCATAACTTCTTCATGACATAAAAAAAATACATAAAAAGGACAAACAAGCCCCTGTGTAAAGCATCTGCACGGTATGGACTCTATTTCTGTCTTCATTAAACTTAATAACCACATATTGATTCTAAATGTATTTTTTTTTATGATGTCTTCCCCCAAAACATCCCCCTTCCACTCAAATCATCGTGATTTGTGCTAGAAAATGATCCATGTGTTCAACCTCTATGCTTGCTTCTCTATGCTCACAAACTTCCATTCCCATTTCTTTGCTACTCTCTGATCTCTGATTTCTCATCAAAGAAATGGGCTGAACCTGGAGAGCAGGAAATCTGTAACAGTAGCAACTTAAAGCACGAGACTATCTATGAGTGAGGGCAGTTGTGATATAAAACACGACAAAAGTTGAATGTAAAATGAATAAGTGGTCTCAAATTGGAACATCAAACTGCTGAATACAGATCATATCATTTCCATATACATTAGTAGCTCACTTTGTCAGACAGAAGGCAACGACACTCACAACAGGCACAATGCAGCACACTACTTCCTGTTTCTTTCTGTAACAATGGAATAATAGCCTCTGCTTGGGTGTAACAAATCCTGCAGTTGTCCCTTCTCAGGAATTGACAGAAGACAGTCAGTGTGTTCGGGGCACCATCTAGCAGTCACAGGAACGACCTGCAGACAGACAGTGAGAGTCTAACGTCAACAGGCTGCATTTGTGATGAAGCATTGATCAGTTATAACTGGAAAGTTATCCAGAGAAAATGGAACAGTGAAGCCTACAACAGACGTGGTCATCAAAGTCCATTAACCCCTATCGGTGTGTGTCAGAATGACACATAGAGGGAAATATGACCCCCATAGACGCCCGCTGAAGTGCTATTACAGTCTCCACAGTTCAATGCTTTGAACAGATCAGGTAAGTGACAAAGGACAAAAGGAGGAAAAGTTGTTTCGGTTATGTCTGAAAAGTGTGAATATAACGGTTAACAAGTGTTTTTCTGCTACATATGAAATTGTTATTTTGTAGTTACTCATATTATGAATAATAAAAAAACAGCAATGACATTCATACATTAGCGATGAATGCTATGGAATAGACACAAACTACAGTTGGATATTGCCAGAATATCACAGCACAGCAGCTTTCATTCTAAACTGAAATTGCTTTTAGCTATTAATATTTCTTTTTGTTTTAACTGATTAGCTAGAAGTATTCTTTTTGCTTTTCATCAACTACTTGGACAGATTAAAATAAATCTCATTTCACACTTGTGTGTTTAAAAATACAATACCACCCTCTGGTAGCCAATCCTCCAGCTTTTTACCAATGAGATGTAATAATCTAATGATCATGCCAGACCACCCGTCCTCTCCCTGCATTGCAATTTGCAGGTAAGACACCTCAAGTGTCACCACCTGTTGAACAGCGAGGTCCACACGGTCACTGTGCGACTCTATGGCTGCGTTCCGTGCTGTGTCCGTGCGTGACATGTGGCCGTTCACAGTGAAACATATGGACAGAGTAAATATAACTTTAAACCTTGGCAGGGCATCAAACGGGTGATGAAACGGCAAATGTTTCAGCGGGGTGGAGCAGAGTATTTTGAGTCACACATACAGTGTGGTTCTCTTTGAGCGTAAGAGTAAAATCGGGACAACATGGGTGTATGTTATTGAAACAAATTGATGTGTGGTAATCCATCTGACACAGAGGAGGTGTTTGGGGAGTTTACACCACCTTGATCGGAGAGCATCGGCTGAGCATTGCTTCCTGTCCTCCTCCTGTAGAAAGAGAAGAGCCAGAGAGAGTATGTGTATTTGTGAAACGATGTTTGGTGCTGGACAACCAACCCATGCACACTGTTTTTACAGCAGAAAGCAGAATTTTTCAAAGAATCTTAAATACAAATGTGATCAATTGTAAGAATCACCTCTTGTCCTGGTTGAACTTGCACCTGCAGTGGCCACCTGGAGAGATAAGAAGCATCGACTTTCTTTAAGACGTTTTGTGTATCTGGTTGAAGACTATTAACAACTTCAGGTGCAAACAAGTGTGTATGTGTGTGTATGTGTGCGCGCGTCTTACTCAGCAGGATGGTGATGCCGATAAGACAGAGGACAGCAGCGAGAATCAGCCCTCCAACACGCAGTCTGTGGTAGTCTGCACAAAAGAGCAGGATTTCCATGAGGCAATCAACCAGTCCAGAGAATGAACAGTACCCGTAGTACAAAAAAAAAAAAAAAAAAAAAAATTCATCACGGCTACAGTATACCCATGAAGTACAAGACCTTATTAATATAAGTCTTTGTTCCGTTCTTGTGCATACCACCAATGTATGAAAACACATTCCACAAACAGTGATAAGAAGAAGAAGGACCGGAAGATGAAGAAAGACTGCAAATAGATGTGAAAGGGAGAATTACCAAAGGTAAACGGGTCATCTTGAGCTGTTGGGACAGAAACAAATGGGGTCAGTTAAATGCTGATTCAACTCCAGATAAAACAGAGCACACACACATCTCAAACACTGACAAAAAGTCAACAGTACAAAGTGACTTATTGACATGTACACCTGCACCTGTCGGGTCACACATGAGCTCTAAACAATAATTACAATTACACTCATTTATATAATGTACAGAATTTTCTTTTATTTTCTTTTTTGGGGAGGGTGTGAAATTTCATCATTACAACGAATTAAATATCACTTTCTGTGTGTGTGTGTGTGTGTGTGTGTGTGTGTGTGTGTGTGTGTGTGTGTGTGTGTGTGTGTGTGTGTGT
>JBBMJM010144160.1:0-11256 GCA_037832705.1 Centriscus cristatus
GAAATAATAATAAAAAAAAGTCATAAATGGGGATTTTAACTATTAATGCGTACTACCTCTTGTCGTGTCTGAGAATCAATCTTAAAAAAAAAGAAGCCTGGATTAAACATTTACTGACTGAAGCTTTATATAACATTTAAACATGTATGAGATATTATCCTTGTGGCTTTGAAGGAGAGTTACTGCAATCATACTCCTCTACCGTAGCATCTTTCTTCTTCCACTGTAGTTTCACCATATTCTTGAAATATATGATTGTGCCAACATATCCTATTGCGTCATGGTGCCTGTTCCACACATGGAAGTGACTCTGAATGTATATAAAATACATAGAATAGCACAAACCGAACTTCACAACACAAGCTATATATATTATGGGAAGTTATCAATTAGATCGTTGATAGTTACTGTACTGAAATATTGATAATGCTAAAGTAAACCTCACTTTAACCTCTGAATTACATTGCTCAACCAGACGATGATGGTGATGAACATTCCAAAGGATCAAGCTTGTAAAACCAGAAACAACCTCTCACAGATTCATGGCACCGAAACAGCTGCTCGTCTATTGTCATCAAGCAGACACGAACCACGGTAAGAATTTAAGAATGTTGTACGGTACAAACCTGCCGCCTCTTCATAAAAATCACTTTGTAACCTGATGGGATACTGCTGTTATCAGGAGACACTCTGAGAATTAGAGATAATTAATAATTAGTAATACTTTTGAAGGAGTGTCTGTGAGACACGTCTCCTATACTGATTTGTCCTGGTTTGTCCTTCGAGCACATGTGGGGGAACCCCGAGTAATTAAGTATGCCTCTGATAAAGTTCTACCACAGAGCTATGAATCATGGGATACAAACTGTCATCGATTTGGCTCAGAGTGAAAGCTGCGGGAGCATCAAGAACTCCATTAACAAAAAAATCAAAGTCAATAGACTGATAAAAGGCTGATTGTGTAACTTTTGAATGATTGTTGCATGTGTAATGAAATCATTGGGTGACAGTAAGTCTCTATTGAATAAACCCTTCAAATACTGCGCCATGAAGTAGAAATTAGAAAAAAATGACCTACATTTTCACAAATATTTTCCAGTGTTCACTGAAACATTGTAAATGCAGTAAATGTCATTAAGGCCAAGGCCAACGCGATTAGTTTGGTAGTAGTATCTCATCGAGCAGCAGTACTTTGTTAGGGCACGTCTAAATGTGAGTGGCTCCTTTAAATTATGAATTAGAAGAGTGGATGTTTGGCGAGAGATGGTATGAATCAGTTGGTGATCAATATGCACGTCGTTCTGGCACCTAATGCTAAAATAGATCTGTCATGGGGCGCCAGACAGTTTGGCACTGAGTATATTTGCAGTGTAAATGCTCCACTTTAGTGTCATTTTACCATGGTCACTGACATTTGCTCACCTTTTTTTTGGGTGGGGGGTGGGGGGGTGTTTATATTTGGTCAACTTCTAAGAAGTCTAAATTTCATTTATTCTACATTCAGTTGTTGGACCTACACAGATGTCTTGTTCTTTCCATCTTTTGTGTCCAGCAGTAGCTACGTACAGTAGTTCTTCTTCCTTCTCTACTTCACGCATATGAACTCGTGTGATCCTGTATGCGACACTAAAGTCAGTCGCTGACTGTAAATGGATGTAAGGTAGATGAATCATAGCACAAACCATGCCTCAACACCATCATCTGTCACGTCATTACTGGAGTTATACCATTACCTTTGTTCCATGTTCTTCCCGTCTTCATTTTACCCCCAATTCGGTGGCCTGCGTGCAGAGTTGCCCACTTACCTGCTTTGTTTTTGTGTTTTAGAAGGTATTTAAGTCAAGTGTTATTGGAGAATTTCTGGTGTTGGAGACTGATGTACAACCACATACTATTCTGCAGTTCCTCGACTCCACCAGCGGGGGCAGCCGTGAGCTCCTTTTCATTCTGGAGCACTTCCAGGTCATCAGCTCCACGCGTTAGTCCCAGCTGCTGCATTGAGAGCACAAAGGAGACCCTCCCTCACAACATTCACACTGAAACATGAATCGCACATGCAGCAAAGTCACTGCTGATCCCCCAAGTTCAGGTGGTTTCAGGTGGTTTTACTCAATTTTCGTCTTCCCTTGATGTTATTCTTCTCTCTTATTCTTCCAGGACGAGTATATTCAAAGTGACAAGTATGTGATGACATAATTTATCGACTTCTAATGATTTTAGGACAGATGATAGTGACCTTCCTTACTGAGGAGTTTGAAACTGCCTGGGTATCGTAGCTGCTGTAACTGTGCACGTATATTATCAGTGCTGTCCTGGCTGATGAACCATATATTGTACGATTATAGAATCTCTCCACAGGATACTAACAGACACTTAAGCATGTTAAACAGTTTCTTGCAGCATCATGTGCTGGCTCAAGCTCCCCAATTACAACTTGGCCTCACAGACTGCCCCGACTGTCAGCAGCATCACACTAAAACCGCAAAGGCAGACATTTCATTTTTAAAGGATTATTAATGAAATCCACAGTGTTTCACTCTGACACCAAAAGAAGTTTTACAAACTCTGAGAGTCTCTGTGGTTGAGTGGACTTGGCTAGAATGTACAGCCCTGTGTATCTGTAGCGTGGCTGCAGGGAACTTCGGTCACACTTCAAGTCTCTACTGTTACGCCTTTTGCATTTGTCTGTCTTGTCATGCACGTGTATGACGAGTTCATACATAGTTGACCTCACCAAACTGTGATGGAAGAGTCAGTTTGCATGATTAAGTAGCAGGTTGCAACTTACTCAGACACTTGCTTTCACACACAACCACAATCTGTAAAACTACCTTTCTATCATGAAATATTTAGAGAAACATCCATCAGAAGAGGGGAAAACTGCATCATAACAACATTAAAACGATCACATATTCCCCGTCAAGCGTTTTCTGTGCATGTGTAAACAATCATTTCAATCTTTCACGAGCGTCTTTCATATATGTATGAGCGTGCACGCATCGCTCTTCTTCCCTGAGCACACTCCGACTCACACACTCGTCAGCACACGGGCGGAAACCGCATGCACTTACCTTGTGTGGTGACACAGAAGAAGAGGGGCGAGAGGGATGACCCCTAAGTCATCAACCTGCACCCTGGACATCTGGTGCCGGGTGATGAAGTATAACGTGAGTGAGGGCTGTGGTATAACCATCACAGCATGTGGGTGTCTGTCGGCTCTCGAAGCAACTAACTCATTATCTCACTGCTGACTGTCTGATGATGCATTATTCACACAGTGCAATGTTGGGGTATGTGTGAGTATGTGTGTGTGTGTGAAGGGGGTGGTCACAGGTGTTGACTTCTCGTGAGAGGTCATTGCAGAGTGGACAAAGGATGGTCCAAGATGTCAGGCAGCTGTGGATTTCCTCAGCCAGACGTGTTTGAGTGGAACAGCTAGAGGATGGCTGAGCATACCAAAGACGTATATGTTTTAAATCTAAAAAAACCCCCAAAAAACGTAAGCGTCGATTTTCACTGGTGGTATGATTTTGGTGAGTAGTGACAAATGATCATGCAAAAATAGCAACCGAGCTTCTGATGAAAAACAGTGGAAATCGGAACAATATGTACTTTAAAAACATTTGGTCGTTCGGAACATGAGCTTGATGTCTCGCCACTGGGCCTTAGTAAGAGTTGAATTCATCACCTGCAGCCCCTCCAGCACTGGAGGAGATGGATCGTGTTAGGCTGGTTGTTTCTCTTCTCGGCAATGAACGTCTCAGATCGTCAAGAGGATAAATTGTTGGTAATAAATTGTTTTTTATTCCCTTGCTTCTGTCGTTTGGGGTCATGGTATACTTTAATGTCAGTTTTACCAGTTAGATAATTGCTAGGAATGACACTGTCGGTCTGGTATTTGAGACGATCATCAGAGGAAATGTCATGACGTTAGCCATGTTATTATGTTCTTGTCTGCTCCATATCCTGTTTTATTTTGAAATTCATCTCTGTTGTCATTGCTGCCACCTTGTCCTTCCCTCCATTGATTACACTCATTGCTTTCACCTGCTCCCCCTCTTCCCTATTTAAGCCGGTCAAATCTTTTGTTATGTTGCCAGATCATTGCCGTCAATGTTTCCATTGTCAGGTATCTCCTTGAGCGAGTTCCAGAGTTGTCTTGTTAATGTTCATAGTCTTTATGTTTCTTTACAATCCTTAGCTTAGCTTTGCGCTTTCAGTTTGATTATCCTTAGAGAGTCGTTTTTCCCCATTTAGGGCGCTTTCTGTTCAGTTCCCCGGTAGTGTTGTTCGCACCTCCGTATGAGCGTGTCGTTTTTGGTTCTCCCTTTCTCGTTCCAGATTAGTCTGTGTTTTTCCCCAAATTAAAGTAAATTAAAGTAAAAGTTTTCTGTTTGTCTGCGTCTGGGTTCAGTTTTTCCTTTAGCCATCGTTACAGGAAAAACAGGATCAGTCATTTCTGCCCCAAGCCTCTCAATTGTCATACATCCCTGTATGCTGGTACCAGTGGTAGGCCGTCAGGACCTTCGAGTCCTTCACTGAAGGCCTGAGCAATACCTCAATAAGTCTTATGTTCATTATAATTTCCAGTAGTACGTGTTAAACCATTTCTAATGGTCTGTTCCTTTCATAACTTTTCTCCTGGTTTTTCTGCTTCCAAACATGTGTTTTCTGACAAATGTCGTCATCCTGTCGCATTTCACCCATCGGTTGTTGCCCAGGGGGCCTTCACAGTTCGTTCCACAGGCCCTGTAGCGTAGAATGAGTGTTGACCAAACTTGTTGCGTCAACCAATCAGTTTGTGAGTTCAGGACCCCGAGGCCTTCTCGCAGGCGTAAGGTCAGAAATACAGGGACATGTTAAAAATACTGACAGACTTGTTGATGGACATAAGACACACGGATAATCCCCACGACAGACTAATGGAACTCTTCTTGAGGGAAGTGAGGATGGACTTTGTGTACAAATACTCAAGATAATCAGGTGTAAAATGCTGCTGTTTTCCTAAACGTTTCAGTTTTGCGGGGTTATTATTGATGCTTTTATGTGTGTCATATGAGACTTGTGAACCTTATTTTTTCATTAAAGTCATTTGTTCTGACTACATGAGTTGTCTATGTGGTGCAACAGCCCCAGATACTGTATTACTGCATAAGAAGATGGTTTCTATAGCGACTGAAGGCCTGGGCACGAAATGCACGGCCCGCCAGTGGTTGGTAAAACACCAAACTCTCAAACTATAAAGGACTTTGCTCTTTCTTCTTCTGTATGTAATTATGGGTGACATTTTTTGTGAAGTAAAAAATGGATGAGACAGCAGCTATGAACCATCAGTGTCGGGGGAGTTGCTTTGGAAATGTAATTGGTCACAAGTTACCCTGTTTAAAATATAATAGTAGGGTCATTATTTCAATTGATCAAAGTAATGTAAGTAATTACATTGGATTATCATCGCTCAAACTGCAGCTCCAGAAGCAACTCAACGGCTGCAGATACAAATAGGACGACTGCGGAGCGAGAATGGCAAAGAAAGAAGCAAAAGGTACTAGTAATGTAACGTATTTAGTTAACCATTTTCTCCAGTAATGTGACTGATTACAGTTTTGTTTATTTCATAACGAAAGAAGAGAATAGCACATTCAACTATTTTAAGGCAAGTAAAAACAATACAATATCTGTGTGCGTGTGTCTTATATCCAATAGAAATCTCTAAACATAAGCTCAAGGTTGTTACGGTCGTTCAGTTTGCTCCAAATTGTTAGGCACACCTCACATTTTATGCTCGGGTCTGCCGCCTTTCTATAATTGCTAATCAATGCATTGATCGATGAAATGTGTCTAGTGCCATTCTAAGTTCTCGAATACTGCAAATTTTATTCGCTTTGGGAAAGAGGGAGTATTGTGATCAATTCACTTTTATTGCTGTGATAAAATCTACCGTGGATATATTGAAAATGATGTCACCCTAGTGCAGGTTTGGGAGTTGACTGTTGCTTTTCGATACAAGATGAATCCGAAGTTGCTTGCGAGAGAAGGCCAGTTAAAGACTCTTATATGTATGTGTGCTGTCTGTATGCACGTGTGCTGATGTGTGTTTTCCATTGCATCTGTACTGCATCTCCCTCTTGGGATGCGGCTGAGGTGTCTTAATGACACAACAATGCAATCTTCAGTGTGGACGTTACCGGAATGGGAATGGTTTTGTGTGCGAGTGCGTGCATGTGAGCGCATGCAAACAAATCAATGCGATGAAGGTTTCAAAGAGCAAAAAATAATTACCACTGAAATAAAAGCAATATGGTCTAAACAGTAATTAGAAGCCCTGGAACTATAAATCTGATAGTTGTCAAATAGCATGGTACCTGCCACTTGTTGACTAAACTTATCATACATGCATCTCACTCAGAGGCAGCACAGAGAGATTTTCCAGGTTAACAACACCTCTTAGAAATTCGGGGGGGGGGGGCTGTAGATGTTGGCTTCCACCCCGTGTTTGGGAAACAGCTGTCAAAGGTCCTGTCGGGCAGATAACAAGAGACAGCCATGTTTGGGCTAATGCAACCATTGCAAATCTCCTGACATTTGCAGCATCGATCAGCCTTGCAGGGAAGTGCATTGTCTAACCTGACAGGGGCTCAACAGGCAAACAAAAGTTAGCACACAACCAAAAAAAAAAAATCTTTCACACTCGTCCTTCTATGGAATCGTAGCCTTGATTTGTGCGACTGGCTCAACATAGCTCAAGGGTTTTATCGGCTTCTAATAGGTATGTCTTAGAAAGTGACAAATCTGACAGCTATTTTACCCAGGGTGTATGTTGCTGCTGCTTTAATAGAGTCATTGCTTTGTTTTCCACAGAAGAGATAGAAGGCAGTGCGGCTTTTTTTTGTTGCTTTTCCTCCGCCGACTTAATGCGAGCTGCAGTGCCAAAGCTGTGTTCCGCCGTGAAGTGGATTGAAGGATTCTGCAACAGTGTGTTGTAAGAAAGCAAGGGTTGATACTTGTGTAGCAAATCCCAAAGACGGCCCCCACTCTTGTATTCTCCTCAGGTCATCTGTGATGGCTTTCATCATTCTGGAACTCTGCAGACCATAGAAATGTCCTGTGATGTGGTTTACATAACAAGATGTTCCACGTAGGTGTGGGGGGGTCTGCCGGGTAAATGTGTTAAAACCTTATCACTTTCGCTGTTTGCATCCATCTCTGATGTGCTGACAGCAAACTTGACGTGTGTGTGTGCATATGCATATGTGGGCTTTTCAGATACACTGCAGCCCCTCGTTCTCTCACAATAACTAAAAATGATCATGCATGCTTGAATATACAGTACACCACAACCTGTAGACCTGCTCTGGGATAAAACACTGTCACTGTTCTGTATATGTATTAAGATTATTTAAATTGTTTATTCTGATGAAGCATTTGTATGTTAATACTACTCAGTCCCAAAAAGCCACAGTGATGTCTGGTGTTATATAAGTGTAAAAAAAAAAATAAAATCATAGTAATAATAATACAAACTACAGCTGTGGGATAAGGTGGTTATTATTCAAGTCTGGAAATAACTCAGCAACCAACATAACGGCACAAATAAATCTTCATTCTCGTTAAGCAGAATCACCGGAACTGCGTCTCCTCACACCGTCGAGCTCAGTGTTGTCCGTCCACTGTGGTGCAGTAGAGTACATCTGCAATGCGGGGGGTGGGGGGCTGGGTGTAGGTGGGTGGGTAGATGGGGGCTTGACAGTCTGCCCTCTATTTCACATGTCATTGCCTAACACCTTTTCCTTTTACTCTGACTCTGCGCATCTGTCAGTGAAGTTTACCACATCGTGTCAAGCATGAGTCTGGATGGCAGAGCAGATTATTCTGCAGCCGCGCTTCCTTTTCTTCACTCCCGACACACAAATGGACTTTTGTCCATGAATGTCGCAGAGGAATGACCTCGGTGTTGTAGTGTCTCCTCTGTAGCCTGCACTCGATGACAACAATAATAATAATGATAACAAAATAACACTCAAGGAAAGAAAAAAAGACAATATAGTTTGCATTATTGCCGCGTTCCTTTTGGCTATATATGGCAATGACACCTTTTCCATATGTGTATTACATCTCCAGACCAAGGCACACACACAGCCTCTGTGTTTGCATCCAAGTGTATGCTCACGACACACTCTATTCCCCAATGAGCCCTCCATCTTCCCCACCGCAGCCCTCCCATCCCTATCGGTGATGGAGCCACATTAGGATTCATCCCTCATCATCCTGCCGAGTTATGACCCAGTAATAGTCATCCCCCGTGGCCTCACCAAATGAACAATAAAACCGGAGCCTTGCAACAGATCCCTGAAAACAAGCAGGAGAGCATGTGCCAAATTCTCACTTTCACCTTGTGCGTTACTTTTCAGCGAGGTGAAGGCAAGACAGATATAGCTGCTCCTTAACCTTGGCAACGCATCCGAGTTAATGTGACTCTTGCAGTATGAAATCAAGTGTCCGTAAAACTAACAGGGGCGCTGCCGTTCCATCCACTCGTGCATGATTGAACTAACCCAGTCACAGACACCAAGACACACAGATTTATTAATTACACGCTCATATCTTGCTGGCATAAAGTCATTGGGAAATGGTGTGTAAGTGACACACACACACACACACACGGTAAACGGCTCATGCAGTGACCCTGTCTTGTCTTGTTTTCTGCGGGTGTAGTTTTTCATGTCTGAGCTGGAGTATGATTGCCTCGGCCAACATGCCACCGCATGGGGTGTTGTTTGAAAGACAAGAGGAAAGTTGTTGTGGTGTAGAAACTGGTCTGATTGCGAGTTGCCCAGGGACTTCACAGGGATCAATATAGGTGGAGTGACAGCCGTGCACTTGATTAAAAGTGACTGCTACATCTGGCAGGCTCGGCCATTACTTTCTCACTCAGAGTCCCCAGGGTGAAAGAGCATGAAGTGACAGGCCTCAGTCAGCCATTACCGCTTTTCTCGTGTCCCCCAGGTTGAAGCAGGTCTGGGACAAAAAAAATAGTCTGATGCACGGACTGGGGGGAGGCGAAGGGGAGAGAAAACGAATGCACCAAATATCTGTGTGCCGAAGTGAGAGTGTTGGCATGTGTCAGACTGTGTGTGTGTCCATTTGTGTGTTTTTAAATCCGCAGGTGGATGCTGGTAGGTAGATGAGTTTATGGGTACGACAATGGGGTCAGGGTTGGGAGGAAGGGCCCAACGCCCCAGAGCCAAACGCCAAGAGTCAGATGAGAAGAAAAGAACAAAACAAATCACAGAATTTGATGATGTTTAGCTCCCAACCAGAATACAAGACACATAATTGCTGTGGAACCGTGTGAGACCATGACATGCACACAGCTATTAACAAAGCAGTAATGAATAGGCCACATAGGTCTCCAGTGAAAGCTTTGAGTACAGATGGAGCTCATGTGGAGCTGGTAGGACTGGGAATACAGAGGAATTCCATTTTAGTTTATATTTATGTAAGCTGGAGACATTTCTCAATGGCTGGATGGAAATATGGAGATGGACAGATGTATTCAGCCCATAGGTCAGAATCAGAAATACAACAGCAAATCCAGAGGGGAATCAGTCTGTTACAGCAGCTCCAACCAAGAACATAATACAGTATATGATTGCAAAAAACAGAGAAAACGGTAATAAACCAGTTATTTGAGATAAATTAAATAGGTCATAACTGTACATGTAATGTACAAGTATTAAATAGACGACCTACTCTAAATATAACTAAATAATAATCTATAGTAAAGAAAAAGGTCACACAGCATGTTACTCATACAGACAGCAAACATGATCAGATGTTCCAGAATGGTGGATATGCGATGTAACATTTCGAAGCTGCTCACGACAAAATCAACAACCACAAGTGTGCAGGCTACGTGTGGTCTGACGTTATTACAATAATCAAACAGACATGGCTTTATACGACGCACGCAGCAACACATAACAGTATTTTGGAAAAATACCACATAGCCAGCATCTATCCCGCTGCCGTGTTATCACAAATAATAAATGTGAGGCAACGTAGCATCCAGCAGCTGTTGGTTTGAATCCAATCCAGTAAAACATGACACCGAATCCATTGCAGCCTGGACGAAATGCACCATATTCAAAATAACCGACGTTCTCTTTTATCCCATCCTACCCACATACCCATCATAATCACATTTGCTTTCCTGCATATTGACAACAGCCACCTGCCAGTTATATAGCCAACATCTTCACTTTTTTCTTTTTCAAGATTTATTCAGTGAGGACTCACGGAAATCAGTACATTTTTAAAGGAAAACCTTGCTCTAAGTTGTGCAACCACAGAGTGATTTGACAGTAATCGAGTTTCCCCTTGAAAGTACTGTAAAGTATTGAGAATGCCACACACTCGTGTGTTCCGAGGCTTAGCTTCCAGCAGCTAGTCTGTGCAGGGACAAGGGAGCTTCTATAAAGCGTTCACAGATTCATTTAAAATGCTAATTTCGGTTTTCCCGAAACATTTTCCAGCGGCCATTTTCATTGGAGTGCACTATAAGTGAAAAACCAACGGCCCACACAATAAGGTGCCTTCTTGTAATCACCGCTGAACATTCACGATGACGCCCAGTTTGGCACAAGTACACTGTTTTCCATATCAGAAAGCCAAAGGACAGTTTACCAGACAAGGACTTTTTCTTTCCCCTTAACTGACGTTAATCAATAGTCAAAGACATCATCTATCCACTCTGAATCTGGTTCTACTCACTGTTTCTTCTGTTTTCTTTTTCTTGCCACTCTCCAAGTGCTTGCTCATAGGGGAATTGTTGGGTCTCTGTAAATTTATAATGAGCATGGCCCAGACCTGCTCTACATGGAAAGTGCCCAGAGATATTATAAATTAAAAATGAGCTGAATTGTGAATTCTGCTGATTATGATCGTGTATTGTAACAATGTACAGAAAACTAAGATTAAAGGCTGCTGGCGCTGCAGAGGGTCTACAAACACATTAAAACAATCATATCAGAAGCCAATGTTTTTTTTTTTTTTCTTTGCCTCAAAAACGATGTCACACTTGTTTCTCTGTAACCACCTCCTGTGGCGTTCGTTCGGATACACCAACTCCCGAGAGCTGCCTAAACTGTCACCTTCCATCCAGTTGATGTCCTAAATTGACTGTGTGTGTGTGTGATAAGACCTGAGTTCCGCTCAATCTGAGGCACATAATACGCTTTAAAGCGAGCAACACAACCC
>JBBMJM010144222.1:0-11252 GCA_037832705.1 Centriscus cristatus
GTGAAAACAACAATTTCAGCACTTTCTTGCTTTCAACCACACACACACACACACACACACACACACACACACACACTTCCGGGAAAGCTTTCCCCGGTATTTCAGAACCAAGCTGAAGAGGATTTGCATGAGTATTAATGACGTGATGCCGAGGTCGCCACTCGACGGGTCAGCCGAGTTCTTCTGCCAAACCCGTTCTGCTGTGGACACTAAGTTGTGCAGCGGTTTTGTGCTCGTGCTGCGACACATGTTGGAAACAGATGTGGAGGCAGTAAATCATGGGTGTTCTTCCATCTTTCACAAGCAACTTGCTGACTGAATTTCTCTTGTGAGATCAAGAGTATTCATCCATCCAATCATCCAACAGTGATTTTGGGAAAAAAAAAAAGAATATCTGAAAATCTAGACAGAAGATCTAGAGTCTAATTGTCAACTAACTGAAGTAAGTGTGTTAGATTTTTAATACATTGTCATGTTTATATGCTACGTGTACGTAAGAGAGCACAGTATGAATTCAAATGGTCCTTTCCAATAGTGACAAACATTATTTAAACAAGCTCTCCATGTGCCCCCCCCACACACACACACAGTCTGATGCTAACAGCTGGAACAGAAGTCTCCTTATAGACCGTCAGATTCAACCTGCGACTGAAAACCCACTTCCTACTTCCATCTATGTCCATGAAACCTCACCAGGGAGATGCAGGCGTTAACCCGGTCTGCTCCAACATCAGCATTAATGAGAAGAGCTTTGGAGCCTCAATAGAAATCGATGCAACATACAGAAGTGATGAGGTCCCTTGTTGTGAGGTCATGAATCAAACGATGGTCATGTGGTTATCCAACCATCATCATCAGTGGGGAGTCAGCATATGAGGGTGATCTGACAGAAGTACAATACAACGGGCTTCATTTCACAACTGTCTTCCTGGGTTCTTCATAGTCCTGTGGCCATCGTTAATCTACCACCCCCCACCCCCACCCCCGCCCCTTCAACCTCACGAGAGAACATGTAAGCAGTGGAGTGTGAGCCATCAAGGGCTCCGATAAGGAGGACAATCGTCAGGGCCCTCGGAGCCGGGGGGACCCCAGAGGAGCTTTTCCTCATTGCATCACTGATTTACCTGATTACACGACTGTAGAAAACGGGGGGGGGGGGGGGGTCGTGAGTGTGTGAGGCACAGTCAGGGGCCTCGGGGAAACATAGAGGAAGAATACTAATTAGGCTGCCGTTGACCTCTGTTCATCATCTCCTCCCTCCAATCCAACGAGGCTTTGATCCTTTTAGGGTACAGTGTGTGTGTGTGTGTGTGTGTGTGTGTGATTACCGAACGTTGACAAGGGCGTGTGTCACTTTACTGGCAGCCTCCTTCCACTGGCCTGTGTTCGTTGATACTCTCAGAACTGGAAGATGGAGGTGGAGACAAAGCAGAGTGAGATGAGACCACCGCAGACTGGATCTGTTCACCTCATCCATTCACCTTCTGCTCGCTCCGGTTACGGGTCAAGACAAACACTCACACTCACATTCACACCTACAGGCAATTTAGTGTGACCAATGAACCCCAGTGTGCTTCTGGAGCTGGGAGGAAGCTGTCAACTCCACACAGACTGATCCCAGACCAGGAAACTAACCAAGACCACTGCGCCACCATGTGGGCGACATGGTGGCGCAGTGGTCTTGGTTAGTAGACCACCCCTCGAGACTGAATTCATGTTCTCTGACAGAGATCATATCACCACCAACCACCTGTTTCCCTCCAGCTTCATGACAAACTCCACATTACGATTCATTTACTCTTTGGAAAAGACATGAATGTGGTAACACTTTTCAACGAATGCATCTGCAGGAGGTTGGTTGGACTCCGACACCTGATGAAACCAACCCAGTGACAGTCACGGAGCCTGACACGAACCTCCACAACAACGGAACTACGGATGGTCAAAAAACAGCCGACTCAGCAGCGGCCTCTCGGGACGCAGACATACCCATGCAGTAGAGGTTGTCAAAGACCTGGTGCATGCGGACGATCTCATAGTACAGCTCATCGTAGCTGTTGGAGGTCGGCAGAAACGTGTCACCGTATGTTATGAACATGTTGAACAGGTTCACCACCTGGAGAGGAAACATCGAGGGAACCGTCAGACCAATACATCAGCTCTCATCAACGTCTGCGTGTGTGTGTGTCTAACCAGTAAAGACAGGTGAAAGATGTTGTGCTTGGCCAGCAGGGTGGTTTCATTCGATAGCAGGAACTTCAACAGGTTGATGAGAGCTGTGAACGGGAAGACACATTAAAGACTGTGTGTGTGTCTATTTATAGTCTAGTAATAGTAATACCTGACACTATTAATAGACACTACACTGATGGGCTGTGTGTGTGTGTGTGTGTGTGTGGGGGGGGGGGCAACTTCCAATGGCACATGACGTGATCAGAACCACCGGGGGTTTGAGGAGAAATCACAACATACTGACAGAGAAGACACATTTAGAGTTCATCGCCATTAGAGGGGGAGGGGCAGAGGGGGGCATTCTCTGGGAATGAGCTGATCAGAGGAATGTGTAACTAGTGAGACGCAGAGCGACAGGTCATCATCAGCTGGAATGGAGGTGTTGGCTGTCCACTCATTATCCACTTTCAATGATAAAACCCATCTCCATGACAACGGACCGAATGACTTCAGCAGGAAACAACCCGACCAGTTCAAAGTCCTGGGTCAACTGTTCCCACCTTTGATCAGATCAGCTTAGATCCACAACAAAGAAACTGACAATATATCATGAAAACAGATCCAGTCCGAGGGGTCCTTCCTACCTGACCACAGCTCTCTCCAGGTGTAGTGTAACCTGATCCGACACTTCTTCTGGTAACAGAGGAGTTTGTGGATGATCTGGACGCAGCGTCTGCTCAGGAAACGATACCACTGTATGTGTATGTTGTCATGGCGATCACTGTGTACCCCGGGTTTATCTGAGGCACGTGGGTACTGAGCATGTGTCATGTGTACTCACAAGTACAAATCCATGGGGAAATCCTTCATCATGTGAGTGACGATGAACTCCACCATTAGATCTGAAGGAGAGGAACAAAGAAAAGAAGGTTAATTCATCATTGACAACGATGTCTGCTGAAGAGCATGTCAGGAAGATTCTCTAATCCAGGAGACAACTGGACCTGCCCAGGTTTCTGAGGAAGTTTCTTCAGTTTCAAACTTGAATCGTCACTTCATTATCTCAAACATCCACACAAAGGCGACACAGTGACCGTCGGAGGTTTGGAGTCTCAGCCTCAAACACAAAACCTGGTTTCATAACTTTGTGGATGCAGGCAGCAGCAAGCAGCGCACACGGCTGCAGCTATTCACTCACATGACAAACTACAACGGCAGAAAGGGACATTTGGATCATCCAGCATCCACAGCGGACTGCGTTAGTGAGCAGCAGTCGCGTACATGTTCGTACCTAAAACAGCACACACCAGTGGCCTCGAAGGGGTGTTCTTGTCCACCGTCTTTTTTCTGTGCCTCATGGGCTGTGAAGGACACACACACACACACACACACACACACACACACACACACACACACACACGCAATATAGTAGTTTGACTGAGGAACAACAGAAAGCTGCATGTGTACATCGTCTTGATACGCTCCGAGCAGCGATGTCATCAAAGAACACTGAGTTATTTCTATTTAGACAAATGAAGGACAAGGATGACACAGATTTCATGGAATGTTTCAAAGCAGGAGGGGGTGATGTCAGACAGAGAGGGCACAGAATGAAACAGAATGATACCACGGCGCTAAGAGAAGCGTCACAGTCAAAGGGCTGCAGAGATGCCACTGATAACAAGTAGGAATGTCGACTTACTGCCAGTGTTTTTAAAAGAATAACTTTGAAATTCCTGACTTCCCCTGCTCCATGGACAACAAGGATACCGAGGACTAAGGACGTTTCAGAGCTCTAAGCTTTAAATACATTTGTGATGAACTGGAGATTTACCAACACACTTGTGTGCATGAGTAAAACTGCATGCGGACGTTGTAAAAGCTCAGAAAATGTTCCACAAACTCACCATTCTGTGTAGATTGACTCTGAAGTTCATGTTGTCATCGTGGAGAAAGGCATCAGCATACTGGTCCTTTTGCGTACACACACACACACACACACACACACACACACAGACAGGCAGTAAGGACAAACAATCTCAAGCAGATTGTGAGACAAACGACGGGTCAGCTGCTGGTACCTCTGCTATGCAGGTGAGAATGATCAGGCACAGTCTGGCACTGTTGAGTCGATGCTCATCTACAGACACACGAGTACGAGACCGTTAACATTTGACCAGGCGGACAGACGGTTGTTTTCTGATGTTCTGGGTGGATGGAATCCACCAGGAATACACAAAGTTTGACTATTCATATGTGGAAATAACAGTTTCCGTTTGGTGAAGGGTTTAATCCTCTGAAAGACACAACGGGAGAGTCCGTTTTCACACAAACTCCTGTGAAATAGTGAAGGAACAGAAGGAAGAATGATGATGATGATGATGATGATGATGATGTAGGCTTTTGTTTACCTTTCGTATCCTGCATTACAATGGAGGCATATTTGAGGAAGGTGATGAGCAGGTTGCTGGTCTGCAGGTTGGGATCCAGTGGAAGTTCAGGGTTGTTCATCACTACACAGAAAAACAGCACATGAAAAGGATCAACCAGAACCCCCCAGTGACTGCTGGTGCTCAGTCCTGCAAAGAACAGCAGCTTGTGATTTTTCTCCTCTGTTCTAGTAGATGGAGTGTCGCTGTGTTGTCTAGACAAACATCTTCATCCTCTGCTCACTGGAACATACAGCTTCTGTCATGGATAAATGATGAGTCGGCCCTTCCACCTCCAACGTGAACACCCAGGTTTGTTTCTTCCTCAGATCACGGCAGACGCACAGGAGAAGATGATTTCACAATGTCAAGACACGTCCCATCACCAGGGAAGGAGAAGGTGCACTCGTGCACGCGGGTACCTATTTCTGGACTCAGCGGAGAGCCCTCGAGGGGTTGACAATCCCATGACATGTCATCACGCTCACTGCATGTTCAACTGAACTGGACTTGAATATTTCATATGGAAAATGGCTTGTGTTGAAGGAACGGGGGGGGGGGGCTGAGAAGGAAACATGCAGCTCTAACAGTTTGGACGAGTGCATACCAAATTACCCCCCCCCCTTCCCCCTTCCCGCCTGTGGGAGCACGAGGCCTGAAGTGACAGACGTGCACGCCAATCTATAAAACCACATACAAGTCCTCACTAACACGTCATAAAGCACTAGCAGACCAGTGAGTATTTAAAAAGGCTGCAGGCTCCAGTGAGTACGAGGCAGAGACACCGTGTGTGCTGGGGGAGTGTTGAAAACTGAATGATGAAACAAAGTCTAGACCTTTTCACGGTACCAAAGCTGTTCAAGTCCTCCGTTTCTCCGAGTGTTCACGTGCTTTGGATGGGAGCGGTTGAGGCAGTGGTTTACAGCACAGCGAGATCTGGGGTCATTTCACCAGGACCCCCTTTGACGTGTTCAACAAACAGCAGCACATTGGAACTGCAGCTGCAGCGGAAAGGCTTCCTCCCTTCAGGGGCTTTCTCATACACATGTACACTGATGGGGGAGGGGAGGGGGGGGGGGGTGTTGAAAATTTATAAAGAGCATTTACTTGGCGTGCTGTGTGTGAGAGGTGCCCTCCGATAACCTCTGCTGCAATTCACAGCTGGTCAAAGCTGCACACCACTCGTTTCAGGGGAGTAAGACGGACTGGACTGCTATCACTGGGTTTGAGAGAGGCCGACTCATCATCTGTGGCAGCAGTATTGTAACGTATCATCAAAGAAAAGGACTGATGTAGTCTCAAAGAGACTCACTTCCCCTAAGATCTGTAGGACTGATATGAAAGCACCTGTCCTACTGAGCTCGGACTGCCGACGAGGAATGTCTCAGAGTAAAAACGATTTGACATACTGTCCAGGGAGGGCGGCGTTGTACCAAGCGGCGTTGTAGGTGTGGTTGGAGTAGGGGCGATGGGCGTGGCAGCAATGTCAATCTCAGGGTGGCTCTGTTGAGAGAAGACAAAAAACACGTTACTATCCTTCAACAGCAGCACAGCACGTTTCCCTTAACAGCACCCGAAAATCAGGCAAGAAGCACACACACACACACACACACGCACACGCACGCACGCACGCACACACACACACACACGAGAAGTTACCTGCGCTAATACAGTGATGAAGTTTCGATTGAGGTGCACTGCCTCGTATAGCGCCAAAAGAATTGCCTCATTGGTCCTTGAGACAAAGACACGTTCAAAGTCAGACCGCTGAATTTCAGAGTAAAATATTCAAAAATATTCAAAATATTAGTCAAAGTAGGAAAAAGGTTTGATCACATATGAATCACCAGAGATACATACGATAGGGTTATTGTTTGTTTACAGACTCCACAAGCAGTTCACAGCCCTGTGTCACCTTCCAAGGACTGAAGATGTATCCTCCTTCAGACTAGTAGAAATTGGTTGAAATCTTTGCATTTCAAAGATGATTACATTCAGTCTCAGGCTGCTTCAGCAGCCAGACTTGCTACTGAATTGGGAACTTCTCAGTGACTTCACAACAAATGTTCATGAGGGGCTTCCCTATGGTCAAGCATGCTGAAAGGCATCGTCTTTACAGGAAAACTAGAGAATGTAGAAAGTCAGCAATCATTAAAACAATCGGTGGTGACTAAGGACTAAGGGATGCAATCAACTCACTGCACAGAAAGCTTCTCATCAACGTCTGCGATGAACATGCTGCCCACCTGTGGACAGATGCACAAAATCAGCATAGTCTAAAACAGCAGCAGGTCCTCATGCAGGGTCCTGATTGGACCTTGATGATCAAACCCCGCTGTTTGTCCACTGACAGCTGGGATTGACTCGCACACACTCACAGCACAGCCGGGACACGTGAACACACAAGTGAAGTCAGACTGACTCCTACCATACTAGTGAGGGTTGAGAAGAAGCCACCCTGGTTCTCCTCCTCTTTGTCTTTGTACTGCCTTAAGATAGGAAACACAGAAAACCCATTTGGAACCTGTAACATGTTTACCTACACACACACACACATTTGACTGACTTGACCTCCATCACGCTCACGTGTCTAAGCCGGCAGATTGAGACTTCATATGCAAAAGGCATTTCCTGACCTTAGTTACTATCAGTAAGAAGTCACAATTCACGACAGAAACATGAAGATTGGTGTGAAGCATCAAAGTCAACATGCAGCCTCAGCTCACCGTGCTGCACCATGAAAAACACGTCACCTGTTATATTCTGTCAGAGCTTGGTGAACGACCACGCCCATCCCCTGCAGCAGAAAACAAACCTTTGTAAATCAGTGGGAAGTGCAGGTCAAGGAGAAAACATCCTTCCAAATACTCACATCTAGTGTCGGCTCATCGTCCACGATTGAGAGCTTTACAATATATGGATTGACAGACTGACACACACAGAAAATCAGGCAGTTAGGAGCTTTTCAATGTTTCACACTTTCAGGACTATTCTATCTTCTGCCTCATTCTCCAACAGACGATTTGGACATTCAGTAACATGGAGAACATTCTTCTAGATGTCCTAGTTGACCTGAATCTGATGGTAGCGGTACTAGTACTGGTTCTCAGCACTATGTGACATTTCATTCATATTGTCATAACAATTGTTGTTTCTCTTCAGCCTGAACTGATTTTGAGGACCTACGCGACATTTTTATGGGCTGTTGTTCCTCAAACATTGTATATGCGATGCAGCCCAATCCTAACGTTGACAAAAATTTAACGTGTTGGGAAAGCCCCATTAACCTGTTGGGTGGGTGCACTTACACTTTAGGACCACGTACCAAAACCATTGTATTCAGCCTATAACGCCTCTGTTCCATGTGGACGAAACATCTATACGATAATAAAATGGATTTGTATTCACCTACGGTCACATTCAGGATGGATTCGTGAATCCTACTTCACAAACATGCTGTATAAAAGGTTTTTTGATCTAACAGACCGTACAGGAACTGACCTCGTATTTCCTGTAGTTCACCAGAAGGGCCAGAAGAACCACAGCGTCATATCCATGCTGCCCTCTACTGGACACATCGGACAGAATCTGTGGAATGTAACGCGAGAGAGCTGTGCACACCAGGAAGGACAAACAACATATTCACCCGCTATTTAAAGTCATTTTGAACACTCTGGGATTCAGCACGTTTGAAAACCAACAAATACTCCATTGTACACCATTCACACCAAAACACTGGAGTACATAAGCATTAATGTCTCTCAGTGCAAGTGTGTTTACAGCAAGAACCTATGAAAATCCACACTCAATATTCAGCTAGAGTAAGATTTATTTCAGACTAGATCCATGTTTTACTGACTGCTGGGACTTACCTGCAGGATGGCTTCAAAGATGCTGTTAATCATGACATATTCCAGGATGGTGTTCTGACTAATATTGTCCGTCACCTGCAAACAATTTGCTTGGTTTACTCTGTTGTTCCTCACAGGAAAATCCTCAGTAAAGTCAAGTCCTAAAGTTTCTGTTCTGATGTCTCACCGTGACCAGACACAGCAGCAGCTTGAGACAAAGGCTCTTCAGACTCTCTGAGCCGTCACCACAAAGGAGGCTGTCTAGTCTCTCCATCAAGTCCTGCAGGAGACGTTATCGACATTAACTTTGTATCACGCAGCTTGAATGTTTTTCTGTACTCGTCCCTTCTACCCCGACATACCTTCATCCGTTGCTCGGCCTTGTCGAAGCCCATGAGCATGTTGATGATGTCAAAGCCAGAGGCTGACTTGTTCTTCTGGTGAACCCCTCGGAAAAGTGCACAAAGCGTCTGGAAGAGCCAAAGGAGCACAAATGACTAAGACTAATGCAGCTGGAACTTCGCCAGAGGAGGTACCAAACAGAGCCCCATGAACCCAGTGGAAATGTAAAAAAAAGCTGAATAGAGTCGAGTCCGGTCGGGCTGGAAGTGTGTCGTGGAAAAGGTACATGTGTTTGATGCAGCGTCATCAAGTAGCATCGGCTGAGATGTCTCAAGTGCAGTCAACAGCACGACGTGAGAGTGAAAGTCAACGTGACACGTATGAGCTGTGTTTACCTGCAGGGCATTGACCACTTTGATTTGGTGCTCCTCTCCAAGAGCCTGAACACAGTGATGGAACAAAGAGTTGATGTTGTCCTGGATTCGCTGAACCTCCTCGCCATCCACGCTCTCCAACTTGGACTCCAGATACTCCAGGTTTACCTGCAACAGGCGAAGCGTGCAACAAGGTTAATGTATGAATTGTGAACACGCATAAGAACTGTGAAATAGTAACTATGACAACCATGAATGAATGTATCAATGGTTTGTAGAAATAGGTCCAAACTTCATGTGTCAAGAAAACCACTGCACAACTTTCTGGACTAGTCAATGAACCTGTGCTGCATTTGTTACAGGAGTTTGTTCTTCTGTCGACATACAGTGAACTATCTGCAGACAGAAACGCTGTGATGCACAAAAAAAGGATGAACGTGAGAATACTGTGCAGTGCACGCAGGACAGTTACCTCAATTAAAAGTCACTAATAACCTGAGTGGAGCTACAATCCAAATGAATTAGGTTCAAGTCGTTTAAATATTCACAGCAATTTCATGCATCACACGTTTCTACAACAGATGCTCTTTGTGGTACTCAACCTTCATAAGAAACAGCTCATCCCAGAAGCGAGGATTGTTCTTGGCTGGGTCCTCTTTCTAAAGTTAAACAGAATATTGTTGACATGTGAATACAAATAGCTTATTTTAATCGCTTTCCTTAAATGATTCATCACTCACTATCATACTCACTGCAAATATCTCATCATACATCAGCACCACCTTCTCTTTCAATGGTTTTTTAGAGGATGAGGTCCTCCTCAGCAGCCCGGCCTTCTTCTCTACCTGAGACATGGCTATGTCTAAGGACAGAGATACAGCTCGAATGAATGAATGGATAAAAATACATACAAAAATACAAGATCATGATTAAACGTCCAGGCTCTCAAACTTACTGGAAGGTCAAAATGTACTTTAATTTAGTATTTGAACACATCATTGATCGTTCTCTTGTCACGTGCGTACTAAACGGTACATGCCTTTGCAGACTGACGTTATTGACGTCAGCGAATTCCTACACTTACCCAAATAGCAGGCACACAATAACACACGTGAAGACAGATTTCAATTAAAATGACAACTAAGAACCAGTTGATTTTAGATTTTACGTCCGAATACTTCACGTTAACTCGTCTCTTAGCTGAACTTCTAGCAGTGTACTCTAGTTGTTATTTGCTAAAAAAGATGGGACATTATGATGTTGGTTGGGCTGCTAATCTTAGCAATATAGCTTTAGCTAGTACAAGCTAACTTGATTAACTAGGTCAAATTACCTCTTTTACGGCTACATGGAGAATAACATGTTCAGCGAATACTTAAATTGCCGAAGTGTGTTTCAGGAATAAGTCTGTATGGAGATTCACTTTCCCAAACCGAGATTTATTAAAATCTTGATCGCGTTCATAGCTAACGTGGGCTAGCTAAATACTGGTAGACAAGATGTGAACGTGCATGTCACTTTGAGCTGTTAAGAGTCAGAGTGTAGAAACTCAGAGCCCTGTCATACTTAAAAATGTGCCAAGACGGTCGCTAACGATACGACTGTTATTCGTCCTTACCTCAATTATTGTGTACAAACTGGAAATAGTCGTTCATGAATCCTTTTGACAACACCAGTCACCCCAGCATGCTGTCTGCCCCCTGCTGGCCAGCAGTGTCTTAGCACCTCAAAGGACCGCAAATTTGGTTATTTACGGACTGCACAGAATGTTATAAAATAACCATTGTGAATACTAAATATTTTTTGTAAGGCTTGCCCTCATAATCTGTCACACCTTGGTTTCACTCTAATTTATTTATCAGGATTATTTATTATGGTTTATGCTCGTTTGTTCTTTTGTAAGGTGGCAGTGAGAGCCTTGAAAGGCACCTGCAAATAAAACGCATTGTTTTTGTTGTTCTTATTTATTATTATTATTATTATAGTTGTAAAATAATAATAAAGAACACTTCTCTGATTAAGGTACAGATTCCTGCCAGCAAATATTAAAACCTCAATAATAATCCTGATAAATAAATTAGAGT
>JBBMJM010144233.1:0-11251 GCA_037832705.1 Centriscus cristatus
TGTGTGTGTGTGTGTGTGTCTCTGTCTCTGTCTCTGTCTCTGTGTGTGTGTCTCTGTCTCTGTCTCTGTGTGTGTGTGTGTCTCTGTCTCTGTGTCTCTGTCTCTGTCTCTGTCTCTGTGTCTCTGTCTCTGTCTCTGTGTCTCTGTCTCTGTCTGTGTGTGTGTGTGTGTGTGTGTGTGTGTCTCTGTCTCTGTCTCTGTCTCTGTGTGTGTGTCTCTGTCTCTGTCTCTGTGTGTGTGTGTGTCTCTGTCTCTGTGTCTCTGTCTCTGTCTCTGTCTCTGTCTCTGTCTCTGTGTGTGTGTGTGTGTGTGTGTGACCTTTGTCTCCGGCAGCCAGTGGACGTCGAGGACAAAGGTTGGCCTGTGGATGTATTTAACTTGTTGCCGTTGTCCTCAGGCAAAGGACCAGAGATGCTGTTTGCCGGCCTAAAGCTCAATGACAATGAGTGGCACACGGTGCGCGTGGTGCGCCGCGGCAAAACCTACAAGCTAACGGTTGACGATGATGTGTCAGAAGGTACTTACCTGCTTGAGCTGCTGCTGATTCTGCTGCTGTGTCCCCCTGAGCGTCTGCTGCTGTGTGTTCTCTGGAATCAGCCCTCCTGTGTTAGCGTCAGACACTCTTTTCTTTTGGCTTTCTTCTTTCCTTTCAACCCGTCCCCTCCACCCTCCCCCCTCCAGGCCAGATGGTGGGCGACCACACACGTCTCGAGTTCCACAACATTGAAACGGGCATCATGACCGAGCGTCGCTTTGTGTCCAGCATCCCGTCCAGCTTCATCGGTCACCTGCAGAGCCTCAGGTGTGTTTCAGCACCTCAGACGCAGTTTTCACCCTCTCAGCAGAACCCCCCCTCCACACACACACACACACACACCAGCCCCGCCCACTCACACTGCTGCCCGCCTCTGCTCCGAGCTATGGTGGGTACTTATGTGGTGCAGCAGGGGCAGTGGTGTAGGTAGTGGGGTGCAGCACGGGACGCCCGCATCGGGCAAAGTGTCCACTCAGAGGTCCGTGGGAGGAGTCCCGGGGTTTGACTCGCTGACCTGCTCGTCTCTCCCCAGATTTAACGGGATGCTCTACATCGACCTCTGCAAGAACGGTGACATCGACTACTGCGAACTCAACGCTCGTTTTGGGATTCGCTCCATCATTGCTGACCCCGTCACCTTCAAGTCCAAGAGCAGTTACCTGAGTCTGGCCACACTTCAGGCCTACGCCTCCATGCACCTGTTCTTCCAGTTCAAGACCACGTCCCCCGACGGCTTCATCCTCTTCAACTCTGGCGACGGCAATGACTTCATCGCTGTGGAGCTGGTTAAAGGGTAAGTTCCACACAGAACCGTGGCGCTTCAGAGCACGGGAACAGGAAGCTCACCGCGCCTCTCACAGGTACATCCACTACGTCTTCAACCTGGGGAACGGACCCAACCTCATCAAGGGCAAGAGTGAACGGGCACTCAATGACAACCAGTGGCACAACGTGGCCATCACCCGGGACAGCAGCAACACGCACACGCTGAAAGTCGACGCCACGGCAACCAGCCAGAGTATCAACGGGGCCAAGAACCTGGACCTGAAAGGTTTGTGTGTGTCGTTCACCTGCTGCTCCGTGGAGCCTCGGTCGACCTTCATCTGAGTAAAACCGAGGAACGAACTGTTGTCACACTGTGATTCTCTTCGTAACCATGGTTACAATCGGACAGTGACACCCGCCCGTCTTGTGCGCTCTTCCTCCGTTTCAGGTGATCTGTTCATCGCAGGGCTGGGTCCAGGAATGTACGGGAACCTACCAAAGCTAGTGGCTTCTCGAGAAGGTTTCCAGGGCTGCCTGGCGTCGGTGGACCTGAACGGGCGTCTGCCGGACCTCCTCAGCGACGCCTTGTTCCGTAGCGGGCAGATTGAGCGCGGATGTGAAGGTACACCGTCCCTCCGGTTCGAGCCGGACTACGACTCAGCCTTCAACTCCAGCAGCCTGCGCTATGCAAACAGTAGCTCCGCCCACCTGCATCAATTCGCCGCCCGCTCCTTCCTGTTCACCGCACTCGTTGCCTCGCTCACCCACTGCTAGCGTCATACAGCTGAAGCCGAGCACGACACGGTTAGCGCCGGCACCTCGCAGCAAGGACGTTCAGGTGTTCACCTGCAGGGTTCCCTCCAGGTTTTCTGGTACTACACCTAGTACTACAATTACTACCAGCACGAGAACCAACAGCTAAGGCTAGTACTACTAATAGTACTAGAGCTAACATTAGTACTACAACTAGTACTATGATTAATCCTGGTTCTACACACTAGTACTAGAACTACAACTAATACGAGTACTACAGCCAATACTAGTACTCCACCTACTAGTAAAGCTAATGCTATTATTAGAAGTGCTACTGGTGCTACTGGTGCTACTGGTGCTACTGGTGGTCGTGGTCCTCCTGCAATCTTCTGGATGTTTCTGTCCTGTGACGATGGAGAGCTGCTGCGGGGTTTTCTTTTTATAAACTACGCCATCATTCTCTTTGACATGTGTTTGTTGTTCACAACGTTAGAACCCAAATCTTTGTTCTTTGGACAAACTGCTGAATCGTTAGCTGCTGGAAGATTTCAATCACCTGCGATCAGAAGAATCGATCCCACCTCGAACGTCTCCATCCTGTCCCACCATCGCCGACATCAGAGCGCGGTGACGTTCTGTCCGACGTGCTGCAGGTTGACACCTGACCGATGGCGTCAGGTGAAGCATGAGCTGATGAAACATTTGTACCAAATGTTTCTGTCACCTTCTCTTATCCTGTCGTCCTGTTGCCTCCATCATTTCCATGGAAACATCAGCAGGACCTGGAACCCATCAGATTCTTCTGCGTGTTTCTGTCTGGACCTTTGAGTCAAGTTTGATCGACAGCAAACTTCCTGTGTACTGGATGTGGTCGTCATGGTGACGATCTAGCAGGTTCCGTGTTGTTCTCTGTACAGGAAGAACCTGACTGAAGCTTCTATCCAAATAAAGTCTCGATAGTCTCAAGCTGTCGCTGGTGTTTCATCCATCGTGTCTCATTGTCACATCAGCTTCCGTCTTTCTGTGCTTTTGCTTTGCCGACATGTTTCATTCACGTCATCTCACCGCCAGCGTCAGCTGGACACTCGTGGGTCGCTAGATGGACGCTAGAGGTAACCAACTAGTACTGCATGGGACTGAAGTTCTCAGACAGAAGAACTCTGCAGCATCCTCACACAGCTGCAGGCTCACTCGCCCCAGGTGAGCCACAACACGTACCTGGAGTACCTGGAGTACCTGGTGTAACTGGAGTACCTTTAGTAGCAGTTCTCTTTAGGAGAAGAAGAGTCAAATGTCGTTTGTGAAACCATGGATAACGTCTGTTTTATTGTCTAATTCAAATCAACCAGGATGTCAGTTGTTGTTTGTGATTGGACGGGATGTTTTCCTCCAACGTGTCCGATCAGGTGATGAGGAAACCGATCGATGGATCAGTTTGGATCCCGTTTAAGTAGAGTTTATCTGTGTGATTGTGTGTGTTGACTGGTTGGTGCATGTTCCTCTGGGTGTGTGCGCGTGTGCGTGTGTGTGTGTGTGTGTTGGGCGGTGTGGTTGTGGCGTGGGGCGGGGTGTGGCTGTGGGGGGCAGGTCCCAGCACCACGTGTCAGGAGGACTCGTGCGCCAACATGGGCATTTGCATCCAGCAGTGGGAGAACTACACATGCGACTGCTCCATGACGTCGTACACCGGAACCCAGTGCAACGACCGTGAGTCCGCTGCCCAAACAACATCACATGACATCACGTGACACATCAGGGTCAGAGGGGTGAAGGTCAGAGTGCTTTGTTGTCAGTACGGTGCAGTACTACAGTACGACTGCTACTCCTGCTTCTAGTTCTCTGATTCTCGCGCTGTAACGTGGAGCCCTCGAACGTTTTAGTGTTCTAAGGTTCCAGCTGTGTAACGTTCTGCAGCTCTAAAGTTTCAGTGTTGTGGTTGGATCGTCCTGACCTGATGCTTTAGTGCTCTAACGTTCTAGCGTTGCAGTGTTCGACTGCTCTCATGTAGAGCTGGAATGTGCGTGGTGAGCTTCTAGCACTCTAACGTTGTAGCCCTGAAACGTTCTAACGTTCTGTCCTTGTAACGGTTTAACACTGTAGGTTTCTAGCGTTCTAACATTGTTTGTTGGAACGTTCTGTCCTTGCGACATTCTCCTCAGCTGGAACAACCTACATCTTCGGCAAAGGAGGCGGGCTCATTACGTTCAAGTGGCCGGCCAATGAGAGGCCGAGTACCAGGACGGACAGGTTGACCGTGGGCTTCAGCACGTCCCTGAAGGACGGCGTCCTGGTCCGGATCGACAGCGCGCCCGGTCTGGGCGACTATCTGATGCTGCACATCGTAAGTACCAAGTGCTCGGTGCAGGACGAAGCTCAGAGGCCGCGGCGAGACCGTCATCATCATCATCATCATCATCACTGTCACCATCACCAACATCATGGTTACTCAGAAGGTGACGTCTTGGAGCACGGAGACCTGAGGGTCCACCTGCAGTCACACTGGGTGCACAGTGCGACTGACCCGCCCCTCGTCTGTCGTCTGTGCAGCTTCAGGGGAAAATCGGCGTCACGTTCAACATCGGCACAGTGGACATCAGCGTGCAGGAGAGCAGCACGCCGGTGAACGACGGGAAGTATCACGTGGTGCGATTCACCCGGAACGGAGGGAACGCCACGCTGCAGGTGGACAACTGGTCCATCAACGAGCACTTCCCCTCAGGTACGCAGCAACGATGACATCACAGCAGAGGACGCTGTGAACACATTAATATGAACATTTCAGCGTTGAAATCCGCCACTAAAAACGATAATTGATCAATAATCCTTCGATAAATCAATCACAGCAACTCACCTCAGCTGATGGCTCAGTGATGGAAGGTCGTCGTCATGGAGACGCACGTTTCTGTGTGAGAGTTTGTGTAAACACAGTAGACTTTATCGTGGGTCAATGTGACGGGGTGAATGTTTTACTGGTGAGTGAGAACAGCTGGCTGATGATGAATAAACGAACTAACTGATTCATAAATGTCTCTTAAACTTGAAGGGAACAGCGACATTGAACGTTATCAAATGGCCAATAAGAAAATTCCCTTCAAATACTCTCGGCCGGTGGAGGAGTGGCTCCAGGAGAAAGGTAACTGCCTGCCTGCTCTTTACTGGACCTGGTGTGTGTGTGCGCGTGAACGTCAGATTCACACGCTCACACCCGCTGAACACAAACACACAGTGTGAGGTCAGCTGACCTTCAAAGCGGTCCGAGGTACCGTGCGACGTCTGAAACAGCGCGAACACGATCACATTCAGCGTCAGCCAATGAGACGTGCCGTTGAAGGTCACGTGCCCGGGGTCTCCTCAGGACGCCAGCTCACCATCTTCAACACTCAAGCGACGGTGGCGATCGGCGGCAGCGAGCACGGCCGTCCGTTCCAGGGTCAGCTGTCCGGTCTCTACTACAACGGCCTGAAGGTGCTGAACATGGCGGCCGAGGGAAACGCCAACGTCAGGATCAACGGCAGCGTGCGGCTGGTCGGCGACGGCCCCGGGGGTCCGGGGGGCAGTCGCGGCACCACGCCACCCGCCGACGGGGCCACGGCCTTCGTCGAGACCACCACCATGATGTCCACCACCACCACCCGCAAACACAGGTCCTCCTCCACCGTGCAGGTAGAGGTCACACAGGGGTCACGGGGAATGGTGGGTCCAGGAGCTGCTCAGGGTTTTGGTCTCTTCTAACTTGTCGTGTGTTTCTTTCCTCTGGCGGACGCTTGTGACCTCTCGTGACCTCTCGTGTCCTCTGGTGACCTCGGTGACCTCCGTCTGGTGCCAAAGCACTCGTCAGATGACATTGTGTCGTCGGCAGAATGTTCAAGTGACGACGAGGACCTGGAGGAGTGTGATAACATCCGCGCCGGAGGTCAAGGTCAGTTTGCATCTGCTTGCTTTTTAACACCCCCCCACACACACCCCCACATACACACACACACACACACACACACACACACACACACACACTGGAACCAGCAGTTCTGTTTGGAAATAGGTGAAGTGGTGAATCCGTCGTTCACAGAGCTCGGTGGCGTTTAGACATGCTGACCTCTGACCTCTGTGACCTCTGACCACCGCTCACCGTTGGACTCGTGTTCGTGCAGAACGTTGGAACGACAGAAACGATCCATTGAATTTCTGTGTCGAATTTGCCTGTTTTGTTCTTCATTTCTAAACGGGTTGAAGAAAAATGTCTGAGAGAGGGAGGGAGCAGCTGACCCCCTGTGCACCTACGTGCACTCGTGCGGATACATGCATGTGCACGTACAAGTACATGTGTACTTGTACGTGCACTGGCAAGCAGCTTGCTCCAGTTTCTTTCAGACAATGTCTGAAAAACCTCGTGGAGATTTGTGAAGAAAGACCGAGTCAGGGCCCCGCCCACATGTCATGTGTTCACACAGAAATTCACGTCATTGGTCACCTGACATCACATGCACGTCAGCATGAGTCATGTTGTTGTGTCATTGAGCTGGTGCACGTGGACGCCTCCAGTCTGTGAACTGAAACATCCAGCAGCTTTGACCCTGCCGACCTGCTGCCCCCATATCCCCCCACCTGCTTCTGCCAAATGCCCCCCCCACACACACACACAGTCTTAGTTTAAATGGTAGAATTTTTTTCCTAAAAGCATTTTTCCATTGTTTGTCTGTTTCTGCAAATTGTTTTATTGACCCCTGACTTCTGACCCTTGACCCCCACCCCCAGCTTCAGTCGTTGTGAGTGATTTTGTTCATCTGTTCATCTTCTTTCCGTCATTCCAGAGATGGTTTGTTTGTTTTCATTGAACTGACAACAAACTCTGACATGTCACATGAACTTTAACCCCGCCCCCCCAACAAGCCAATCAGAAACTGACCTGAAGAAGATGTGTGTGTGTGTGTGTGTGTGTGTGTGTGTATTTCCATGTGACACAAATGTTTGTCGTCATTTAATCGGACATAATGTTGTTAATATGTTTTATTTATGTTCCTGTTTGATTTCTTTGCTCAAATTGACCTTTGACCTGCGTCCTAACTGCACATAAATGCTGAAGGTGGGGGGGTTGGTATGTCACTGACACATGTATGATATTCAGGTGTCAGAACTGCCCCCCACAGGCGCACGCACTGGGGGCCGTGCCCCTGCTCGGCTGTTGGTGTTGGGACGCAGCGTCGGCCCCCGTCAGCAGCTTCCTGTGTCCGTCTTCCTTCTTCCCTAAATGCAACTTACTTTGAGCATGCAACCAAATGAACCCAAATGACTCATGTGTCTGTGATGTCATGTTCCAGACACCCCACACACGTTCATCCAAGAGCGCGGAGCCCAGACCCCCCACCCCCACCCGGCGTGTTTGCTCTGTGTAGTTCTCACCTGGTTCTGTTCTCCATCCTGACATGTGTCATTTGGTCCCATCCGATCCGATCCGATCCGATCCGTCCGTTCCGGTTCCTGTGACGTCGCGCAGACACAAAACACGTCTTTTCACCGGTGGAGCGGTTTCACGTCCGTCTGTCGTACCCCGGCGCCAGGCGCCCCCGGTGCGGCTGTGGCGGACGCCGTGCATGTGAAAGAAGTTGCAGTTTAGGGTTTGTCAGACGTGTTAGACTTGTCGTGTTGTTGATGGGCATGGAGATGCTCATTGTTTGTGTCCCCCCCCTTCCTTACAGCCCAAAACTCTAATGCCGCCCGACTGCTTCGTTCTGCCTTTACATGGACATGGCACCTGACTTACACTGTCACCTTCATCACCCTCATTTCCTCCGTAGTCTGTTCATAGGCCCCGCCCCTTCTTCACCTGCTCCCTCGTCCGTAGATGCTGACGTCCAATCAAATCAGCAGAAACTGTCAGATTGTAGATGCTCCTGAAGGCCAGCGTGTAGATTCTGTACAAAACAAGTCACTTGTGAGGAGAAACAGAAGCTGGTGTGTGTTTTGTTGTGTGTGCGTGTGCGTGTGCGTGTGTGCGTCGCTTCCTGTGCTCATGTAAACCGAGAACACGCCGACAGTGGATGAAACTCTGTCACACATCTTTTCCTGTCCAATCTTTCCTCCTCAATCCTGCGGCCGAATCGCTGATGTAAGTTCTTCCTCTTTTCTTCTCTCACTCGTTTGCTCGTCCGGACTGATGACTGATCAATAATCAATGACTGGGACCTTTGACCTCAGTATCACATTTTACAGAACAAACTACTGATCTGTGACGAGACGACGATCAGCTGATCGACATGACGACGATCAGCTGATCGACGGTTCTGTGCAAACTGCCTCTGTGACGTGTTTCTGTGCTCATTCACGTACGTGTGTAAGGTGTGTGTGTGTGTGTGTGCGTGTGCATGCGTGTGCGTGTCAGACATCTCATGTCAGCAGCAGTTTGAATATTCACTTAAATCGTGTCTGTTCAGGACGTTTGAGTTCAGTTAGACGACGTGAAGTGTGATCAATGTTCAGTGACCACTGATCACCGACCGATCACCGATCGATCAATGACCGATCACCGATCGATCAATGACCGATCACTGACCGATCACCGATCGATCGCCAATCGATCACTGACTGATCGCTGACCGATCAATGACCGATCGCCGACCGATCGCTGACCGATCACCGACCGATCAATGACCGATCAATGACCGATCACCGACCGATCAATGACCGATCAATGACCGATCACCGACCGATCACTGACCGATCACTGACCGATCAATGACCGATCAATGACCGATCAATGACCGATCACTGACCGATCGCTGACCGATCACCGACCGATCACTGACCGATCACCGATCGATCAGTCTCCTGGTTTATTGATCATGTCTGACAGTAAATTTGTCTGATTTGAACCAGACTGACAAAGATTCAACACAAACGAACTTGACAGGTGGATCAGCAGCGCCCCCCGCAGGCTGACACGGGTACCTGCTGACATGAGACGTGACCTCTTGTAGTCCATGTACTTGTCCCTCAGAAAAACCTTCTGACCTCTAAGGTTCCTGCGTCTGTCTCCCCCCAGGAGCTGAGTTAGACCCCCCCCCCAGTATTTCAGGATCTATTAGGGTCCCCTCCCGTAGCCCCATCAACCCCGCACCCCACCCAACCTAACCCCACCCCACCCCCATCCATTAACGGGACGACCGGTCAGAGACCACTGAGGCGGGGGTCCCTGCCTGTGGGACCGAGGCAGTGCTGAATGTGAAGCTGACGGCCGGAGATGTCAGGGTCTGGCTTGGCTTTGGAGCTCGGGGGGGGGGGGGCGCTGATGTGTGACATGCCCCCCCCGACACCCACAAAGACGTGCACGTGACCTCCCGCTTGGCAGCAGATCTGACTCAGAGAGACTGCGACACCAAACCGGCTTCCGGGGGGGTCGGACTTCCTCCTCCGCCGTTCCTCCAACTGCCGACCAGAGCCGCACCTCCGCCCCCGCCGCCCCCGCTGCACCTCCGCCCCCACCGCCCCCACCACCACCCTCCACATTGCTTCCGCCAAAGAGCCGGTGGCCTCACGCGTAAGCGCGCTCGAACCCCGGCCACCCTCGTGTTCTTCCTCTGCCCACCTCCTGTGGCGTCAGCGGCGAGGGGCCTCTAATAACCTCCCCCCTGTTCCGTGATGTACCCACAGCACTCCCCACGGAGTCCGGCGTCAGGCGAGTCCCGGGGCCTGTGGAGGTGGTCCGCGAAACTAGCAGCACCACCGGGATGGTCATCGGGATAGTGGCGGCCGCCGCCCTGTGCATCCTCATCCTCCTTTATGCCATGTATAAGTACAGGAACAGGGACGAAGGTTCCTACCAGGTGGACGAGAGCAGGAACTACATCACCAACTCGGCCGTGCAGAACGGCGCCGTGGTCAAGGACAAGCAGCAGAGCTCCAAAGGCAGCAGCAAGAAGCAGAAGAACAAGGACAAGGAGTACTACGTGTGACCGAGCCGCAGCCAACGAGCACATTCACTTTCCTCTGCCGGGATGTGCACGTGACACGTGATGGTCCCACGTGGAACATGGTGACCCTGTTTGTGCTGAGTCGTCGAACTGTCCTATACCCGAAGCATCACACAGGCCCATCGCAGCCTTAGTGACACTGTCAGACATCGTCATCCCCGTTGACTTAGAGCAGCTGAGACTTTTTGTACAAAAAGGCTCTTCACCATTTCCAGCATGTAAGTGACATAGTGCTCAACCGGAGCGTGTGTGTATGTGGGGGGGTGTTGGGGGGCAGGCCAACAGTCGCCACGATGTTTAAAAAAATGTTCAGAATATGATATCAGACATGAGATTTCTATATAATTCCAGTGTGGTGTCTTAATTATTGCTGTAAGCAGAAAAAACGAGAAGAAGAAGTAGATGAACGAGCGCTGGTTGCTGTGGCAACCAGCAGCTCATTGTAACATGCATGTGATGGTGAGCACCGGCCCTCCTCTGCTCACCTCCGAGGAGCCGAGGTGCTTCGATCGGATCAGCCAGTGGTGAAGTTGTGAATTTATCTGCCGTCGCTCACAAACAACTTTGTTTACATCTTTTACTACATGCTAACATGCTAGCTGTCGTTCCTGGTAGGTGCGAGCGTGTACAAACCACAGGTACTTTTTTAGTCTCATTGTACAGACTGAACATCACTTATCGGCATATTTCCTGACAAATCTCTGATCTGTTCATTTCCATGGAGAAAAAATGATGTGCTGAGTCATCTCGATATTTTGTAAAGGAATCAAATGTTCTGTTAGCCTAGAACCGAAGCACATGTTTCTAAAGTTGCATGAATATTTATCTACCTGCAGCTGTCGGGTGAACTTCTGTATCGCAGCGTTCGTGTTCACACAGTGTCATTTATTTTCAGAGAATAAAGTCTGGACGCCGACACGGCGCGTCAGCCGGTTCTTGCTGTGTTCGTTCTTCAGTCACTCGTTTTGGTGCCTAGCAACCACACAACAACACACAACAAACACAGGCGGCTTTGTGTCAGTCGTCTGCGGTGTGTGTGTTCCTGACGTGTTCCTGACGTGTTCCTGGCGTGTTCCTGACGTGTTCCTGACATGTTCCTGACGTGTTCCTGACGTGTTCCTGGCGTGTTCCTGGTGTGTTCCTGACATGTTCCTGACGTGTTCCTGACGTGTTCCTGACGTGTTCCTGACGTGTTCCTGACGTGTTCCTGGTGTGTTCCTGGTGTGTTCCTGGT
>JBBMJM010144328.1:0-11241 GCA_037832705.1 Centriscus cristatus
ACACACACACACACACACACACACACACACACACACACACACACACACACACACACACACACACACACACACCTCTTGATTATCTAAGCAATGTCACTATGGAACACAAGCGGGCTCCCGGTGTGAAGGACAAACCCACTGGTTTACGCTGGGCGGACAGGTTTGCTCCCGAGCCGGGCGATGGATTGATCATACAGACAGGGAGGGAAACCGTCAGACTTCAAAGATCGATGAATGAGAGGACAAGCAGCGGTCCCGAGGAAATGGGAGGCGTGGACGTGTAGGAACGTTTGTGTTAACTGTGCTTGAAGACTAAACGCATGGAAATGACCCAACTGCTGCAGCGGTTCTTTGTGTGCGTGGAATATGAAACATTTAGTACCTTTTCACACTGACATTAACAGGTCATTGTTTGAAAAAAAAGAAAAAAAGAGAAGAATTTCAAATATGGGACATGACTTGCACAAGGCCGGCCGCTGTGTGTGTGTGTGTGTGAGTGTGTGTGTGCATGTGAGAGCTCCGGCATCTGCTGCTGACCTGGTAGAAGTACGGGTTGGGCTCAGACTCTCCGACGCCGTTGAAATCCTCCACGTTAATTAGCTGGAAGTCAAAGGTCAAGCCCGGATTGGGCACCTGGAACTCGGGCAGCTGCTGCACGTGCGGCAGGTTTCCCAGATGTTTGTAGCGCCAGTTGTACAAGTTACACAGACTGGCGGGAGAGAAACACGTGACACGTTATGCGGCGGCCACGGAGACGCCGCACCGACTTTCAAAGGGCGACTCACCTCGCACGCGCGCGACCCTGCGCGTCCAGGTCGATGGTGGGCACGCCCAGGCGCACGAATCGGGTGAAGAGCGACTGCTCCATGTTGGAGTACTTCTGGAAGGCCATGTTCTTGATGACCGGGGGCAGCTGGTGGTGGTCTCCGATCATGATCCAACGCTTCAGCCGGCTGTAGCCGTCCTCCGGGTTCTGGGATTGAAAACACAGAAACCGTTTCACTGTCCGAATAATGTTAGAATGAAATTCGGTTAAAACATTGCCGGGTATTCTGGAATGACGAGACGATATGTGGTTTCACTCGTGCTTACATCACAGTACGTGCATTTGCTGATTGGCTGGAGATTGTTTGGAGCCTGACATCGTGAGAATATGACACACCAACTCATGCAAAGCATCCAGTGAGCGATGAAGGTAAAAAAAAAAAAAGCTGGATGATGGAAGGGACGGTTCCCTGTGACGTAAGGCTGGTCGTCACTCAGGAAACAGATAACGAGCGCCGCTCTGTTCATGGGCAGATGTGCTCAATGATCTCATCTGTAAACAGACATTAGCGCAATCTCGGACAATTAGGCGCAACCACCCGAGACGAGCAGCACCACTTTGTCTGGAGCCCATTAGGCAGAGCAACTAAACCAGGCAGTGGGGGGTCTGAGGAAAGCATGAAACGAGGCCTGATGTATGAACTCAGACAGCACATTGGGCCAGCTGCTCCGCTTCCAGCTGTAAACACCTCCGACCCATTCACACATGCAGCGCAGGTAGGGATACCTGCAGCAGGAGGGGGATGAAGGTCTCAATCTCCAGGATTTGAGCAGCTTCCTCCATCAAGATGTTGTCATACTAATGGAGAGAATGAGCAAGAAATAAAAGGTTCAAACGACTGATATTAAACCGAAGTGTGACCTGGTTGTCCAATCATTGTTTCGGAGAGGAGCACCTTGAATCCCAGCTCCACCAGGTCGTGACGTTTGAGCGCCGCGTGCGTACAGGTCATAGCGATGATTTTGGCTTCCTTCACGAGCAGATACTTGGTACGGTCCAGTCCACTCCTCAGCAGCTCAAAGGCTCTAAACTCCTTCAAGGGCAGAGAAGGGGGGGGGGGGGTCAGAGTGAGGAAGAGGAAGCATTAATGAGCATTCATCCAGTTATTTCTGGGAGGTAACAGACATGATGGAGGAGACCTGTGTCAGGTGATTAACAGGACGCGTGCTGAGTACAACGGTGGATGAAAGGACTAAATCTACTTTTCTAGACATAACACCTCAAATATTCAAGTCCATTTTTTTTTTTTTTTACTCCGTGCACCATAAAACAGACAGACTGTGTTTTTCCATTAAAAGCTGTGTAATTGCTTTCTACTCTCAGTGGGGAACCCGCTGTCCTCTTTCCGTGTGGTGATACAGAGGCCGGCGAGCCATCAGGCTGCTCTCCGAACAGAACATGGGATATGTGAAGGCAGCTCCGAACACCAAATAGTCAAATTAGTTTTAAATCTGTGGAGTGGAGGGGGGCACGGCTGTGGAATGTAGGTAAACAGGCGGGTTATTCACAGATTCCCATAGATGTGCACTGGCTAGAGAGGGGAGCACGTGGGCAGCACAGAGGGATAAATATTTAATGTGTTACTATTTTAGCATTAATATTAAACCAATCAAAACATGCAATATTGATGAGATCTATTTTTAGATCACATGGCTCCAGGGCGTTTGAAGGGTGAAATGAAGACGGTAAGGACACAGATGGGAGAGAGAGAGAGAGGGGGGAGAGGGGGAAAGGAAAAAGAAAGAAACAGCAGTAATGATGTGATGAGGCTGCAGAAGAGAAAAGGGAAGAGTCTGTGAAAGAGGGACCCAGGAGGCAGGTTGTGTCCCCTGTCAGTCTGTCCTGCAGCAGATTCACATCGGCCGACGACAGCTCTGGCCAAACTGTGTTTACATTTGGAAAAAAAAAGAAAAGAAAAGAAAAGAAAAGACAGATAAGCAAATTCAGCAGAACGCTGCCGTCTCCTCTGGGCTCCGCAGACAGCGCTGCCTGTTAATGGGTGGAGGGCTTTCACTGCAGCATGGGTGAGGCTCAGGGAGGAGGGAGAGGTGATGCAGTGATACACAGGCCAGCCAGATAAATCAAGGTCACCACACATGTTGGGATATTACCTCCAGCCAATAACTTCTTTATTGCTTTTCAGGGACCTTCTTGGTGTTCCCATAAATCTGAGATGTTATTGTTGTGCCCGGTGGACTAAGGGGTGTGTGTGTGTGTGTGTGTGTGTGTGGGGGGGGTGCGATTGTGAGAGTGTAAAAGAGTTGGGATGAAGAGTGATACTGCAAAACGAAGGGAAGCGTCCTTTAGGGTCGCGCAGGAACACCGGCATTAAACACAACATGACTTAGGAACTTTACCTTTGCATGTGTGAGGTAGAAAACGAGCGTCTGAGTGCCGAGCTGGAGAAGGTTTGTGTGATTTGCATATATTATATGCTGCTGTGTGCAGATTAGGGACTGGAACTGTAATTACGTGTGCGCTATAAATAAACGGGTCTTGCCTCGGGCCACGCAGCTAACCTCTTTACGTCCAACAGGGTGCTGCTCAGCAGCGAGGGGACTAGTGCACTCTAGTGTGTGTAAGTGACCTTCTTACCTCCAGCTGGGTAAATATTTTCTTAATGTGGCGGTAGCAGCCCTCTGCGATGTCCATGTCCTCCTCATACGAGCGGCCCTTGAACACGGGCTGCGGGGCGTTGGAGAAGTACTTGTGGAATGGAAAATGTGCGGCCACAGCCTCCACCTCTACTTTCTTTCCCTGCTTCGGCCTCACTTTGCTCGTGTACTCTTCCCAGCGGGAGATGACCTGTGGCGGGAGCAGAGAGCAGACGTACGGGGATGTGAACAGGCCCCCGAGATGAGAGAGTGGGTGAGCCACTCAAAGGTCAAAGGGTTTTACTTTGGGAACGAACAGATTGAATATTTAAACCCATTATCTATGTAGCTGGTGTATCACACTGGCTTTTAAATTCATGGAGTCTACTCTCTAAATGTGAAAGGACACGATTCAAACGGACACACACTGAGATAAGATATGGGAAATTGTGGGAAAAGTTCTGAGTGAGCTGTGTGCACCTTAGATGACCCAGAAAAAGTACAATGACGTGAATAAATGAGAGCAGACCGCTTGTGGGCGAGCTCCAGCTGTTCACCCGACAAACCAGCTTCAACTTAACTGTGTGTGTGTGTGTATGTGTGCAGGGGGTGGGAGTGGGGGTGGGGGGGGTCTCCCTCTATAAATACACCTGTGAACAACATGTTTGACGGTAACTTTAACAAGTCTGCTCGAGAACTGACTTGTGTGTTAATGTGTGTGAAGCATTTCTCCTGGAATCATCTCATACCTACATGCAGACCACAGACCAGAAGACACGCAGGAAAAAACCAATCCAACATGCATGCAAGCATCCAACATCCTAAACCACAGGTGTGGCTCGGAAGGTCTCAGCATGGGCGTTAATCTGACACAAGAGCTTGGAAACCGCCGATTTGTGCAACTACTTGTTCTCACTTGGGCTCAGCACAAAACTATGTTGGCTGGTAAATAACTTCCTGTGTGAGAACTGAAATGACCCCAGACGCGTTTTCCAAAGGTCACACAGCAGACTGACATTCACCGGTCTGAGAGACCTTTGCAGAGAGCACAGGGATCACGTGGCGGCGGGCTGATGAACGTTGTGTTCTGTCTGGTGATGGACCTACCTGGTAGAGGTTGAAGTGTCCAGCCGTCTCACACGTGTAAGAAACATCACCTGGGACTCCCAAGCTCTCCTGGAGCCGCCCCACCTCCTGGAGGAGCTCCAGTCTTCTGGAGAGGACGTAGTTCACTCTGCCGTATCTGGAAACGGGCGGCACAGCGTCGTCAGCAAACACCAACGGAGTCAAGATGCTCATTTCTGCCAGTTAATGGGACAATATTATGGATATTACGGAGTATTTTTCACATCTAACCAGGCTTGAATTGACACAACTGATGCCGATGAACTGAATGCAGCACATGTCCACTGACTGTGGACACAATCTCTGATCTGGGTCCGTTCACAGTGGTGACAATCAGGTTCTTTACTGACTCGATCCATTCACAGAACTCAGGTCGTCTTGTTCCGACGGTTGTTACCTGACTCAGCTGCACCCGTCACAAATCCTACTGTTATTCTTCTCAGAGGTGTGAGGATGTGCGGTGACATACTGTAACTATAACCCACTGAGGTACAGGCGCCCCCGGTGGCCAACAGGGGCATCGGCCGCCCTTGACGTCGCACACGGCGTGTTCATGTTCATGCATCCTATTGTGGAGCTGAATGTTGACTAAAGGCCAGACAAGACCTGCACCCGCACAGGAAGTGGGAGGGGTCAGAGGGGAACATAGGCAGACTATTTTTAGAGCGTCTGCAAACATCCTCAGTCAGCAGATGACTCAAAGACAATTACACTGCTCTGCATGTGCAGCCTGAATAAAATTAAAAAGAGCGTGACCTTGCATCCGAGGCTGTCTGGAAGGCGTTCAGTCACAGGAAACAGCACAACGGGCATTATATTCACGACAAAACCAACATATGGAGGCAAAAGAGGCAACTTTTCTGGCATCTCCAACAAAATGTTATCTCTTCCATTGCGCCCCCAACACACACCCGAAAAATCTCATTAAAACGGCGCAGAATGCATCATGAAACGCACGGAGGCGAGCTTTGTTAGGCATTCAGGGGAGCACTGCCTCCATTTTTCATCTGGTATACAGCGTTAATTAAAACCCGCTCTCCTCTCGCTGGTGTTAGTGGGGCGGAAGGAGTGTGGAGGCTGCATGTTGTTAAGAGGCATCCAGGCAGGCGGGGAACATATTAAATGCTGCGAGCTGAAGCTCTTTCTTTTATGTCTGCATTGCTGCATAATTCAAGACCGTAACACACTGCTTCCATGTGCAGACGTCAGTTTCCCAGCGTACCGCTGCTCGCTCACAATGAACAGCAGATATACACGGGGAGGGGGGGGGCATCACCGATGACTGACGCGCTCCTTCCTCCTCCAGAAGCGCTGCTGACAGCTATAGGGTTCGATACGCTCTGTGGTGACGAGCAATTTCTGTGTTCAGTCAACTTTGAACAGGATTATTTCATGTTATTTGTCCAGAAAATGTAATTTCATCATTAAAATCACAGACGGGACCTGATTTGTAAAGGGGCTGGTGTTGAATAAAACAGCAGTAATATACAACTGTAAATGTTTTGGGTATCTTGAGAGTGTGCGGCCCCTCCCCCCACACCCCACCCGCTTTTTCTTCCCCATTCCATTTTGCCTCAGTAGTAAAATGTGAGTCACTGTCCCTTAAGGCATGACACACACAAGCATACATATGTTTGGGGGGTGTGGAGGGGGGCGGGGCTGCCTTAACGGGGACTCCAGTGGTTCTCTAGTGGAAAAAGGAACGTCTGTCTTTTCTGTATTGATGTGAAAGTCGTGGATTTATAAAAAGAGAAATTGTTGTACACACGACATCACTTTCTGTAGGTGGCTGCTCGTCATCCAGCCCCTGCTGGAAAGTGGCCCATATACACAGGAACAAGGTCAATGCTGGGGTTGGGGGGGGGTCAAAAATAGTGACAAGAAGGTTAACCAGGCAGGAGCTGTGTGTGTGTGTGTGTGTGTGTGTGGGGGGGGGGGGTGGGGGGTGGGGGGGGATCCCTTACACTGCTGCAGAGGGCCGAGAGGCCGGCGTGTCTAATGGCCATAAACCCCGGTCCATGCCGGGGCGTAAGTGGGTATCGAGTGGCCCTGTCAGTGTGTCGACGGAGACTTATGTAGGAGAGCAGCTGGACTGCGTGCATGTGCACGTACGTGCGCGCTGGCTTTGATCAAACTCTACGCGCTGTAAAGCTGCAGAAATCACACACACACACGTACGTCTGTCGGTTTGTCTGTCCATCTGTCCCCTCTCCGTCTGTCCGTCCTCACCTGCTGAAGTCCTTCTCCGTCTCCAGTTCCTCCTCTCCGTGGCCCAGACGCAGGAGGTGGCGCTCGTCAATGTCCAGGGCCATGATCTTCTCAAACAGCTGGTTCAGAGCCTAGGGAAGAAAAGAAAAAAAAAAAGAACCGTAGCAACAAGTAAGTAGGAGCACACATGGGAAAATAGTGACATTTGGGGTTTGTGACCGACGCAGGCTGAGTGGGGAAGTGCTGACCGAGCGTTCACACCCAGTAACAAAAGTCTCTTTTAATAATTCAGTCTACCTGTGCGTTTACAGGCCTCAGCTCCTTCGGGCAGGTTTCCAGTGGTATAAACCCACAGCAGATTACTAAATGATTAAATACTGAGGAGAAACACTGAGCGCCGCTATCGCCCGATTCATGGGCACGGACAACTTCAGGGGGTTTGGGCAGGGGGCTTCAGGGAAACATTCAGCAATCCGTGTGTGGAGATGTGCTGACCTGATTGGAGTGTGTGACGATGAGAGTCCTCTGCTCAGGAAAGTTGTGGTAGAGGTTTGAAATGATCTGAACAGCGACGTCCGTCTTTCCGGTACCCGGTGGTCCCACAACCTGGAGGCAGATAAAGGAACATTTTCACGAGGGGAGGGGGGGATCAGAACAGTCAAACGTGTCGTTAATGTGCTAATGCCTTGAGGAAGACCTGTATTTACTTAACAGGCTGGTAAACATTTATTAAATATTCATGAAACACATTGTTTTCCGCGTACGAGCTTCTCAGGTGACTAATTTAGGCTAAAAATAGCGAGAATTAAGATATTGTGACATGAATAAATCAGCAGAAAAACCAACGCCTCGGCCTTTCGACATGAAAGCCAAGGTGTTTTCTGTTTGTTATGACTGCTAACGACCGTTACGTATGCCAACGAGGAAGGTTAGGCGGTGTGTGTGTGTGTGTGTGTGTGTGAACAGAGGAAGGCATGCGTGAGTTGTTTTATGACTGTTGATAGCCTACTTGCCATTTTTATCCCAGCTAGCTGCCAACTTCCACTCGCCACTCGAGTAATTCAGACCAAACTATAAATGTAACGCGGCGTCTTCACACCGGAGAACAATAGCAGCACGCGGGAGGAAATGGCTGTAGATGAGCAGAAATGAATGGATCCATCTCTGTCACTTCCTTTTTTTTTTTTTTTTTTTTTTAATTCGCTTGCACATCTCAATGATTAAATGTTGTATATCTCCATGTAACAGAGAGCTGGTACAACAAGCACCGGGCGTATCAGCACTGGACTGATAAGAGGCTTTGCTCAGACACCAGCACACCAAAGAACACGCCACGCAGACGGTGCACATTCACGCCGTGTGAAGAATTTTTCCGTTGTGGATCAGGATCAACACAGCTGTTATTTCTGTGCCAGAGACGTTTGTGTCCAATCATCACCTGCAGCCTCGGAGCAACAGAAACAGCGAGTGTGGACCACGTTTTTTGCTAATAATCAATTTCACCCTCGCGGCTTCTTCTATCTTTTGCTAGCGTCTCTTACAGGAAGTGACGTCCTTACCATGGTGAGGCCCGGCTGCATCCCAGCTCGGATGGCTTCAATCTGAGTGGGAGTGAACAGGATTGTATTCCTGGAACCAACACAAACATTAATTCATTGGTATTTGACTGGAGATACTCATCACTGAGAACGTAACTACTTTTCAAGAGGTCATCTTTAAAACTACAGGAGGCCTGACCTTTGACCTCCATCTCTCACCGTTTGGGCTGGTTGTAAGGATAAGGCCCACGGTTGGGCGCGACGTAGGGCTCGACGATCAAGGTCACGTCCTTCTCTTTGTCCTCCACATCTTCATCAGCTTTCCTCTTCTTCCCCTTGTCCGCTTTGTTTGAGATGGGAAACTTGATTCTAATGAAAAAGAGGAATTGGACGTGTGATTTCCTTCGATCCACTTTACACAAACAACTTGTCTCCATGGGACTCTCACCTGAACGGCGGGACTTGGAGTTCGGGATTCTCCTCATTGACCTTGATGGTGAAACCGGGGAAACAGGAACGCAGATGCTCGAGGGACAGGAAGGTGTCATTGAAGTCCAACGTGGAGATCTGATTGGGCATTTTGGAATAGTGGGCACTGCCGGGGTCACCGTAGCCCAGGATGATGTCGTGGAGCCAGTCTGGGACGACGCACTCGGTGTTCATCAGGTTCCTGATGGTCTCCAGCACCGCCTGGAGCGCAAACCAACAGCAGGAAAAACAACTCAGTCAAAAACTGAACGAAGGACGGAAGGAAACAAAGTTCTTTCATGACCACGTCCCACAAGAGCTGGTTCGGCTGGATAATAATAGCTGTGCTGTGGGCTGATGGGACAGCAGGAAACCTGTACGTCTGTCAATGATGTTTTAATGAGCTGCAAACTGTCTGGTACCCTGTTCATCAAACGTTGGGTGGGAAACATGTTTACTTCTCGCTGTGTCAAACATCAAAGATGCTGAAGAAGGATTCTTGAATACCCATTAGTTCCTCTGCTTATCAAACACCAACAAAAAAAAAACCACTTCAAAAGCGTCTGTCACTCCGGACGTGGCTGCGTGGGAATTAAAGAAAGCGATTTGACAAAACCGTGATGAGGGGCTTTTAAAACAAAAAGCTCAATGGGGGAAAACAGCGGAGCGAAGGACGGACCGCGTGAGGTTCAGCGACGAGACGTTCCTGGATATCTGACCTCATCCCAGGAAACAATACCCAGGCTGCTCTCCTGCTGGAGGAACGAGAATAGTGTCGGCCTACGACCACGGGGGATTCCGGAAAGTGGTATCACATTAGCATCCGGTGAGAAGTGTCTCTCATTGGGATCAATGCGAGGGCCTTGAGTGAGTGGTAATCTCAGACGTGCCCCGGCCCCAACCTTACAGCTACAACACCCCGCTGAGTGGAATGGGTGCGATAGATCATTCCGGGGTGGTGCTTGCGAGCGCCGGAGCTCAAGGTCCGAAAATAAAGCACTCAGACATTACGTGTAGGGAGAGGTTGATGTCGGAGGCGCAGACCGGCCGGACGAACCTTGAAATTGTTTTCTTTTGGTTTGCGTCTCATGATGATGTTGAAAGTCTCGTACGGGTCCTCCGCCCCCGACTGAATGCTGCTCGTCATGTCCTGCTGGTACTGGTTCGGATCCAGCCACACACGGAAGGTTCTGGAGTCCCCTCGCAGCTTCGGCTTTGGCTCGGGTCCTGGACAGGCACAGGAAGTGATGTAATAAACACTTTATAACACTTTTTAAAACATTATATAACATCAAAGACCGCAGAAGACAGAGAGACGTCCCATCAATCATAAACATGTGACATTTCTCTAATTATTTTAAAGTCAAAAGACAAAAGGAGACTTTCCACAGAGACCTGACAGAAATTGGCGGGTGTGATGTTGGAGGGTCGGAGGTCACTAATGAGCAGAGTCCAACTCTCTGAAGTGAAACCTGATGGCAGTGATAATCACCATCCACTGTTCATCATTAAAGAATGAAATCCCTCCTTGCTGCCGTGCCAGTTTTCTCTTTATGAACTGGAATTACCCGTAGATGGACGACGTCGTCTGTGCACCTAAGAGGGTCCGCGGCGCCCCTCACAGTCGCATGTCTGAAGCGACTGCTGCATGGCTGCAAGAGGAGAAGGATATTCTACCCTGTTGACCTCAAGTGTGTGTTTGCCCGAGCATGTGTGTGTGTGTGTGTGTGTGGAGCCCATCAAATCCCCGGGACTAAACTGAGTGTGGGGATGTCTTCGGGATGTAAGCGACACCATAAACACTATGGGATACCAATTCAGACAGCTGGGCCAGGATGGGAGCGCACTGACTGACGTCTGGAAGATTCTTGTTAAATGCATATGTCACAGAATACACACATGGCGATTCCGTGTGTTCTGAGTCCCAAAATGCCAAAAAAACCCCCACAAAACTCTAACAAAAATACCACCATTTATCCCTCCCACCCACCCACCCCTCCCTCCCGGGGTACGTTTAACCAGGCCCACACGGGCAGGGCATGTTCCCTGGCGGGGGGGTCTGTTTGGAAAGTCCTGCCCTCTGCATAGTTAATCCAACCAGAGGAGGGGATAGGGTGAAGGGGGCTTCAGCGCATGGAAGCGTGTGGGACTGCAGGCTCATGTGGATACACCAACAGCCTGGTTTGGAGTGTCTGCTTCAGGCTGGGGGGGGGACAATAAAATAAACAGGATGATATGTCTGGAAGTGGGTGCTACTTCGCAGGGAGGACCACAAACGTGGACTGACGGGGGGACACAGAACAGAGAGAGAATTATCCTATTCTCGGCTGTAGCTGTGGTAACACATTTCCAACCAGGGATTTCTGGTGCTGATTTAAATTCCGTGCTTACATGTGATCACGTCGGACCGACGCAGCTCGTCATTTCAATGCCACAAACACACAGGAGCCGCAGCTCGCAGGAGCTGCTGCCGCTGACCTCG
>JBBMJM010144402.1:0-11236 GCA_037832705.1 Centriscus cristatus
CGTGGTGTAGTAGATTAAAATAGAGTAGGGTATAATAATCGGTGTGAAACGTCACATGTGAAACAAGTATGTTTTGACATGGGCCAGAAGATTATTCACTTTATTTACATTCTAAGCTACATTTTAGTCCTTAAACGCTAATGATTCTGAAAGTAAATGTTTGTATCGGTAAGAAAGTCCTTGGGTTTCTTCAACACCCTCGGGTTTAGGCATATTGAGATTCTGAGCATACTGTACAGGCAGAGGTTAGCTTTTAGTCCTGATAAGGTTTAGACAACGTTGGACCTTGAAAGAAGGACTTATATAAGTTTCCCCATCGCGTTTGATGTCAGAAGGTGGGGGTCTGCGGAGAGAAAACCATGACACACTTTCTCAAGAGCAATGGGTGGGAGAGGAAGCGGGAGGGGAATGGAGCGAGAGCAAACGCGGCAGCTCTCATTCTGTAATGGAACGCGGCGGCGGGTGGCTTACCACATGTTGTACTGGTTGCCTGGAGCACCATGGCAACAGGGAGACAGAAGATTGAGAGGCAGAGGTTCAAGGACTTCACTTGTTCCAGCAACATTTTAATTACTTTGGGCGGCGGTGTTTTAGCGAGACAGATGCATTCCGGGGATCCAGCAGCAGTGGGAGCCATCCCCAGAGACCCTCGCACTTCAGCTTCTTTATAAAAAAAAAAGAAAGAAAGAAAGAAAGGAATAAATAAAATAAAAAGGCATTTTCCCCTTCTCATATTTGTGAAATTACTGCAGCATTGGAAAAGCAGCAAGATTACAAAAGCAGACTGATAATGAGAGCGAGAGGTAGAAGATGGGGGGGGGGGTGGGGGTGATGATGAGAGGGTGGAAAGAAACAGCTGGAAAGAAGAATGAGAGAGGAGGCAGATAGAGATCGGCAATGCTGGAGATACAAGCTGTTTGAGAACGGCTGCTGGTGGGAGATATGAGGGGAGAGGACCACAGATGTGCTACATTCGTCCCCGTTTAGACATAAAAAAGAGTAATTATTTGACGTGTGAGAATAAAACGCCTGATTGTCTGGCGGCAGATATGAACACCTATGAATATTTCTGACATGCTGATCTATATCTGCAGGTCTATTTTTGTACATCTCTTTTCACGTGTAGATCTGTGTGTGTGAATGTATCAAGGAAAGCCCCCACCACCGCCACCCCACACCCTCCCCACACCCTCGCACACACACACACACGCCGACGCCATGCCTAACACGATCAGCACTCATTAAGAGCTCTCCGGAGCCCAGGCACATCACAGACACAAACGCTCTCCAAAAGACAACCCCCGAACCCAATAAACACACACGACTTCCTGCCTGTAAGCCTCTTCTCCAGTGTAAACAAATTGGCATCGACTTGAAGCGCTGGCAAGGTTATTTATATCAAATCTAATTCCAAAAAGTGCATCATGTGGTACATCCTGCCTGGTTAAAGACAGTCATCAACATTTGATTTGTTGGCGTTAAAGTGTCCTCCGTGTTCCTTTCTGTCCATTACGGTACACAAATAGTCACATATTACACATTTATTACATATAACGAACAACAGAGAAGTTATATCACCACTATGACTTTACTCTTTGAGGCATCTCCGCCCAAACGGGTCGATGGGTGGATAATCCCCCCCGTCACAACGCTCCAGGTAATGTAGTTGCTCACATGCTGATTTTATAGGGAGACTTAGAGCAGACTAGAGCAGTATAATACATCCCCCTTCCAATAAATACTCCCTTCATAAGGATTATAATGGTCCCTTTTTGGCTCATACTGAATGTTTGCGAGGCCAGAATTTGCAGTTGTGTTGGCTGGAACAAACCATGAGGTGTTCCTCATATGTCGTCGTGTCCTAATTCATATGAATGGGATTGACCTGTGTACCTCACAAAACAATTTATTCTGTCTTATAGAGCAAATAAGATCTGAGGAAAGGAGCGATTTAACTTTGTTTGGGCTGTTGCTATTTGTCATCTTAATGTTAACGTACGACCGTATGAGGTCATACGTGCACATTTCATGCGCAAAGACAAGCCGGATAATGCAGCGCGACAAGCTAATCCATTACACCTATGAACGTTACATCTGATGCGCTGCTCTAATCGGCTGCAAGAGATGAGCACGTCGCTGGGTATACGATTGTCCTTGTGTGCAACAGGGAATGTGCGTTGGGGGGGTTGTATCCAGATCCCCAGGGATTCACTCAGGGATGAGAGTGGCCCGTCGCCGCCCATTTGTTGCCTATAATGGATTATATCATACAAACAAGCATTTCAACCATGTTGTTGATGGATAGCAGCCATTGTAATGGTAAAGTCAGTCTATTGCCGACACAGGACGCCCTATTTATCTCAGTCCAGTCAGCGGTGCCATTGTGTAAAAGTCTTCATTAAACCGCAGAGCACTGACGACAATGAAAATGTCAGCGTGGCATCTGCCTGATTCTTCCCAGGACAGAGCGAAGGAGAGACTATATTCCAAGCACGGATTAACCGGTGTGTTTCTAGACCTGTAGAGTTCAAGGAAGAGAAAAGATGGCTGTGTATCGAATTTGTGATTGTATAGATGTGTTTTATTTGGATGGCGACCGCCTGCTGGCATGGGTTAAAAAGGTAACTGACCCCATTTCCTCAACAACAGTGGACCTGGGTGACCTTCTGTGTTAACTGACAGCCTATGGCCCCAGATCGAGAGATGGGGATGGACGATGATGGAGGAGGAGGAGGAGGAGGAGGTTCATGCAAGATGAAACGAGACAGCATTGGGACACAGGAAAAGGTGAATATGATAAATAACGATAAAGAAGAAATAAAGGCTGAACAGACTATTGTCCAGTTCTCCCACATTTTTCCATCAGTCACTTTTGCTCTCTGAGTGTCTGCTGCATTGTCTCCCATCTCTGCTCTCATTCTCTCTTTCCCCATCTGTCAGTCTAGAACTGCCTCACATCATTACTGTCAATATCACACTGCAGAGCCAATACAAATACACACACGCACACACTTACCGCCTACTCATGTAGAGAGACTTTTTTCTTTGACGGGGCTCTGACACCAGGACTTCTCCGAGGAATGCAGCATAAGACAGACACGCAGTGTGAACTGAGGCAGGAGTCGGTTCTTGACGACACCCTGGTCGTCCAAAAAAATCTGTTTCTCCATTTGATTCTCTCACTGTCTCCTCTCTGCTCTTGTACATTTGTTACCATGTCCACAAAAAAACGTACACTTAACATCTCAGGTAACCACGCAATTTCAGTGACCTTTGCCTTGCTACTGTGGACCGTAATGTGTGTTGCAGAATGTCTGAGGTCACTGTGAAAGAGAGAATGTGATTAAACAATGACAGTCACTGATCCATATTCATTGGTAAATGAAAACCAAACGCCACGTGTGGTCACCAAATCCATCACCTCTGTTCCATGTCGCTGGAAGCAGCAGCAGAGCTCATCCATGACACTCCACCCCACCCATCGGATCCCTGGTAAGAGGTGCTCCCTCGTTAAAACTGGTGTCAAGTAAATAATAGATCTTCTTATCTACTGGGGGAGTGGGGGGGCAGATACACATAAAGACAAGCTTATCAAATCAGAGAGGTGAACCGTTTGAAAGCTCTAATCAGATCTGGCACCGAGTCCTCTCGCTCACTCCTCTCTGAATGATGAAGTGGCACCGCGGGGCGAGAAAACACTATTTCCAATCAGACCAAAGCATGGGAGTAATTTCACTAAAAATCCTTTTGCACTGTGAGACACTGTGACCCAGTTGATGTTAGTCAAACTGAAGGGTGAAAACGACATAAAGTCAAGGAATTGGCACTGTGACGCCTTCATAGACGCACGCACACAAACAATATTAAGTGCTGCAAGCGTACAGGGAGCGCGAGCAGGGACACTTTGGCTTCTTGTCATTTTCACTTTTGAGGGGTGAAAATGACATGTAGCCGAGGGATTTACACTCCAGTGCCTTCATTGAATCAGACATAACAACACTGGTAGTTAATACTACATGCACACATACAGAGACGAGCAGCGGTGCTGCTGCAGAGGATTACGACTTTCAGAGACCTGCTGCGGCACCGTGGCCCCCCATGGGCTCCAACACCATGTGCCCATAACCCCACTGATAGCCGACCTGGGGACTGTCTCTGCTCGCAGGGTTCACCCCACCTACTCCACTTTTTTCTTTCGTGCCATGTACCATCCTATGCTTTGCCCCAGTGGAGTCATAAATTGTGCCAAAAGCGCTGAAGCTGACGCGTGTGGATGCACGGATGCCGGTAAGCTTCTTCACTCACGTTCAAACAGGCATAAACAAATGTTGGGGATGATTTGTGCAAAAATGTACTCTTTTAGTGTTCTGTAGAGATGGAGCAAAGATAGAACGATAAAAGATGGTGGGGGTACTGAATCAGACTGGAAAACTAGACGAAGGGAGGGGAAAGCTTGTTGAGCTACTGTCAATGAGGGAATAACCAATAAAAAGCAAAAGAATGACTGTGAGAGAGAGGAAAAGAGGAGAGCAAAGACTGAGGAGGAAATAAAAGGAGGGATGAGAAGGGGGGAGAAAGGGAATTGAAGATGTTTGAAAATGCAGATAGAGAGTCACAGTGCAGTTATTTAAATCCACTCATGTCACATAAACCTGCTCGGAACGCAATCAGTGAAAAATATCGGAGGTTCAGTCAGATGAGACATCTGGATGATTTTATTCCATCGAGCTCCGTACACAGGAGGAGGAGTCAGGAGTCTTTTTACTGCTCTGACTGGTGCCCGACATTCACCTGTGGAGACACTTTAGAGATGGACTAGACGAAAAAGGGCTGCATCCTATAACAGGTATCACTCTAAATGTACCGTACCGAACAGCAGAAGAGGCTCTGGGACGTATCTGGTCGTCTTCAATCTCTCCAACAGCAGTGGGGAAATGTTCATCCATTTTTTTCTGATTCCTGATCCAGTAGTTGACTGACGATACATAAATATAGTAACACACAAGCACATCAACCACTGACTTCTCGCCTCACGACTCTGCAAAGTAAATACACGGCGCTGTCCATGGTGCTGAAGTAGCTGGTCGATTTCTTTCACCTTCATGATGAAACGTGGTACCGGAGCCCACTAACATAATAGCCAGGTGATCAATGCTGGTTAAATACACCTACGATTCCAGTAATATTCCCAAATACAACATAAAACACACCACAACACCGATATTTTAGAGGGGATAGAGAAAAATGGCAAAACCGTATTACTTCTACAGCTGTATTTAATAATTGGATCATTGGGAGGATTATAGAAACAAATGAAGAAAACATAGATGAAGTAATTTCTCTTAATCTGATATTAATCATGTGTGAAGCCATATGTAACATACACTGTCAGAGACAGGATTCATTGTGATTATGGTTTTAAACCACCCTGGAAATGTATTCCAGGGTTTTATCAATCAGCGTGTTTTTTAACAGCCGGAGAACCCATTAAAGCGTCATCGTGCTTGAAATCTACCTTGAAATTATACTCATGGCACTGTGAGTGTCGCCCTCTCCTCTACCTCTGTTAGTAATACTTGATTCTCCGGAGCACCATTAACCATTCGATACACCATGTTTAAGCATGTCATACGTTATAGTTTCTTCTTCCTTTAGTTAAGTCTCGCTGCTAGAAATTCTATCGTGACCAAAGGCTCTGTCAAAGTCACTGAAATATGCCTCATAAACATTAAATAAATAGCAGCTTCTCATTAACAATGAGGTAAACACACCGTAGTACCAGAGAATTCATGTCCAATAACTTTGCCACAGTAGTACAGAAAGTATGGAAAAGTTGTGCAAACAGGTCTGGGTAAAAATGTGAACCCCAAGCCTCATAAATTTCTGAAATGATGAAGAATTGACTCGCTATATATCAAATGCTATTGTACCCTTTGTCAAAGGGTTATATACAGCGAGCAGTGAATGGCTGTGAAATCCTGATTTACTTGGTCATGGTTGGAAAGGTGTATGAAAGAGCATTAAAAAAGAGGGTTCATGGAAAGTGTCAGTGTTCCATTCAGAAGAATTTACAGTTCTTTCTTGCTCCATTCTGTCGCACCTTTCTCACTTTTCATTATGTAAACTCCAGTCTTTGATCTCAAACAGTGAGAAGGAAAGACAGATGATCAGAGACTTTGTGGACCTGAGAGACATTCCAGAAGAGAGTACAGAGGAATTGAGACATGGCGGTGGGTGAAATGGGCTGGTTCTAACAGCAGACATTAGCCATCTCTCCAGAGGGAAGAAGGAGGGTGTGCACCTGGTTAGGAACATAATCTTTATCCAAGGGCTGTGGTATTAAAAAGATATTACGTCTCTAATGTACTGTACACAATGGTGCAACATTATCCTCAATATAAACATTGCAAATCATGGTTAAAAAAAGAAAATCAGGGCTGCAAGAGTCAAAGCACATCAAGTATTTCCACCATCTCCTGCTTGCTCTCCAAAGACCCTCCCTTTGTTTGTTTTCATCTTATTTGGGAGCATCTGCTTGCTGAATACCAGTCGGTGTTTGCATGATTACATCAGTTGTGTACGTCAACACCAGCTCGGTGGTTTGCGGGTTTGCCGCATTGGTAAAACTTAAAATGCAGAGGCACTGTGGGTTCAGAGCGTCCTGTGGTACTGGTCAAGTCAGGGGCCGTCCACAGTGATAATAAAAGAGTAGACGTATTGTACAAAGGAGAAGCTACAAAGATCGAATGCAACATTATGAAAATGTCTCCCTCCAGTTCAACCGCATGCAAATTGCTTGTATACTAAAGATGCATTTTATGGGGGTATGAATGGGCACGTATATTGTCCATGTTCTGTATTATTGGATCGCCACATGCATATCTAAAACATCCATTCGCTTTATTACTCTGGGTTATAAAAGCCGTTTCATTGCACTTTGTGCTGTTGTATTTCTGTCCTGTCCGATCATTATTATTATATATTGGATTCATCACTCTGCAGCTTTGGTCTTAAAGGCCTCCTCCATAATACCAATTAAAGCCTAATTGAATCCAACTGGAATTGAATGGGGCAAACTGAGAGAAATACTTACAGCGCCCGAGCACAGAAACTAAAGGCTCAGGATTTTTCAAAGCAGAGGACAGCCAGATTGCCCTTCAGTCCGACCACCTTATCAATTTGATTTGAGTGTGAAAGGACACTTAAGATCTCAATTGCCTGCGCATTAGTAGTCGGCTCAGCCTCCTGCCATGAAAACCGATGGCCAATGATAGAGGTGGTGGGGGAGTTTAAAAAAAGATTATTTGATTTCACTTAGATATGCCCCCGCATGTGAAATCAAATAGTGACTAGATAATGTGTGTGCTAAATATGAAAGGGCCCACTTCATTCGGAACATTGATTTGCATTTCAAATGTTTGTGTTTTTTCTCTCTAGCCGAGCCAGAAACACAACAGTCAGCCCCGAAATATACTCTATGTAAAAACATTCACATATCAGGACAGATTAGATGACAAAGATAACTATATTCCTGCTCCAGATCTATTTTTTAAGAGGGTAAAAAAATATATATATACAAATAGATGGTCACATGAGGGTATTATTATTATATTAATTGTTATTTTGGTCAAAGACTGTGTCTCTAGACACAATAATTCAATGTACAAAATAATTCAGAGTGGATAAAGGGAGACTGGAGATGTCCTATTCTGACTTCATGCTTGAAAGAAGAGAACAGGAAAGTTTGTTAGGAGAGTTCGCTGGTGGTCACACTCAAAGGCCCGTTCCCTTTTCTCCATAAGCAATGCAGAGATGATAGATTGTTTCAATTTCCCAACTGACCCAGTTCAAAAACGATCCAGAAAGGAGGCAAGTAAAAAGACACCTCACCATTTGGACTTTATCATCGTCGCTGGGCAATAGCAGGTTCTCCTTTTTCCTAATCTGCAGAACACGTTGGCAAACGTAAGATTGTGCTCATGCCAGGAACTGACCGCCATGTTTAACAGCATTGATTGTCATACATGCATAAATGGTTACAGATGTCACGTATGCATCATACAAAATTAATCTCCTTCTCAGGCACAGGATACAACCAATGTGACATCTAGTAAACATGGTGACGCTGCATCGCCAGCTGCCTTTTCAAACCTCATCTTATTCATATGTGAAAAAAAAATAAAAAAAACATTCAACAGTGAAAACTAGTTTTATTACAAAAGGCAGCAGGATTTGATCTCTCGCTGTCCTATGAATACTTTCAATCAAAGCATGTGGAATGTGTCAGCTGGCGTGTTCATCACATTCCATTCTTTGGGCCTGGGTCCAATTTTCAGAAAACCTGTGGAACCGAAATAGAAACACACGTTGCGGCTGCCAGTTTCGGTGTAACAGGTCTCTTAATTGGATTTTAAAACCACGGATGCACAGTACGACAACACTCGTGTGTACGTTCTCAAATGGTAAAAAGTAAGAATGTGAGCCGTTCCTTCTCCTATTCTTAAGTTTCTCCATCATGGGCTCAGGAGCAGAATACTTGATGTTTGTCACAGTCCTCCTGCTGCCCCGCCTCCATCTTCCATCACCTTTAGCTCTTTCTCCACACAGCCATTAGACCCGCCTCTCTCTACATCTCACATTCTTCCTGATCCTCTTAAAAGGTGTAACAGAGCTTTTAGAGCAACGCCGGCTGAAACGCGTTCATTGTGTGTCAGGCTGTGATGTTAAAAGCTGATTCTGGCTCAGTATCTGATTCAGAAATGTGATTGCTATCTAAATAAAAGCAGCATGGGCTCTATATTTAGACACTCTCATGGAAAAGTAATAAATCTCTGCTTTACTTTCACTGAAATGCGATAAAAACAACAACTGGCAGTTACTCTAAAAGGTCTCGATAAAGGCCAGCCCTCAGACACACGTACCCATGCTTTATAGTTCTGTTTGCACGTTTTTATGACCACGGGTCACCACCGAGTCCTCCCATCTCCTTGACCTCAGCTCCTCAAAGGTGCCGTCACCCTGCCTCCAGGTCACATGTCAGCCATCGTTGTCAAATCATCGGGTAACAACAGGACAATATCAGTCTCAATACACCAACACCATGGCTGGAGAAAAAAAATAAATAAATAAAACGGGCGCTGGAACCCATTGTGGATGAAGTCCAGTAAACAGACACACACAAAGCCCCCCACAGGTGTTTGTCAACCGGAGTCTTTTTTCATTCGGCTCTATTGCTAGTTTCATGCCGTGAGGTCTGAAGTATTCACATTACCAGGATCACATTCCTCTTTACATCAAATCCAGGTACCTTCTGTGCTAATATGCTAATGGCTTGCCAGGGGCAAGAGTGAGGGCTGCATTTACATCTCGCGTGTGTTTATTGGTGTTTGCGATTGGCTATGCTCTTTGTGTTCAGAATGTCTTATCACCTCAGCTATTACCGCAGCAAGCACCAAGGACAGGGGAGGCGGGACGAGGGAGATGAAAGCGCTTAAAGGAAGGATATATCAATAAATATACTCTTAGAAAAAGTCACTGCTGGTCAACGTACCTACTTACATCAAAGGCGATAAAAAGGAATGGAATACAGATTTTCAAAGAGCAGGGGATTTACGCTGTTTAACTGATATGTCCCTGAACGTCCCCACAGGGCTGAAACATATGCAAAGTCAAAGACACATATAGGGTGGACAGAACATGTGTAGAGTAGTATTAGTGGTGTAGTTATATATATAGTGAGTTTAGAAAAGTGGAAAAAGTCCAAACATACAACAACATGAACTCCACATCATCATCAGAGGGAAGAAGCTTTGTTTAATCCGAGCGCAGGAGCAGCTTATAGACCCTGATAGGGATGCTGTAATTAATAAGCACGTGCCGCAGCTAAACATCATTTCAAGAGGTTCCAAAGACATGTGGGTGGTCCCAACATATGCACGTAATATTTATAGGAATCCAATTCATTTTACTTTGGGATTCATTTGCTTAATTGGCTAAATTCCACAAATGAAATGGCCGAGTTTTGCTCTTTCAAGGAAAGTCTGGAGCTCGTTGTAAATACCTAGGTTGTTGTATGTGATGAAGTGAAACTTGCTGAAATTGTACGATTTTTTTTTCTAAAGCACTTAAAAATGGTTCTTAATCTGTTTCTGTCATGATATCAGAGAATAATTTAAGATGGAAAGGCTTTTAAATATGGATGACTTTCCATCAAAGAGCATAAGGAATCAGATTCAGCATTAGTCAAAAGAAATGTGATCAATTTTGTATGAGGGGTTTCTCAAGCATTTTGCGGTCTGTTTTAGTAAAGACGACGGCGGCCCACCACCATGACGAGCCATTGTGTCCCTCCCTGTCATTTTGTTTGCCCTCGTCCGAGATCCTTTAATCCAATTTATGCGTGAAATAAGGTTATCATTTCCTGCTCCGCGGTAATCTTTTAATTTCTTGTACACGGGCTGATGCGGCCTTTAACCCCATAAAAGCAGCCCAGCATCCTCAGCACTTACACTGACGTGAGAGGACTCCGGTTGGGGTGGAACGTACCAAGACATGTCTGCGTTTTTTGGTGTTTAGAGGGTGATGGTGCTGTTTAATATGAGGCGAAAGACGTGATATATGGTCACAATCAAAATAATAATGTTCCCTCTGAGACCGTTGGTGGAAAATGGTTAATACATCATTCAGTATTTTGCTTTGTTAACATTCACCACTATAAAAACTACTGTAAAAAAAAGTCCCCTTTAGCCCCGCTAAGACTCCGCAGGTGAATACTTTAACCCTACAATTGGAACTATCACTGAAATATAAGGACGCTCAGGCAAGAACAAAGATTTGTTGAGGCAGCAGGAGGAAAGTCTAAATCTGAGTCTTTGTGCCCACGTTAACATACGGACACCAACTAAATGCCTGCAGCTAAATTACCAAAAAATAAATGACATCATGACCATATTTATAATTTCAGTGACCACCGCTGCCGTTATTATAGTCGGCCAGACGCCAGGCTGCGATTCAATAAGCAATCACATTAATGTCTGCGCAGTCAGCGGCCCTTTTTCAAAGTAAGTTATGTAGCCGTTTAATTCGTTACATGTTTTCCACAAACAGGTTGAGAACTTTGCTCTTCATTTTTCTATTAATGACTTTCATTCATCAGCAGTGCTGTAAAACCCCTTTTGATTTGGATGAATCACACATGTTGGTGATTTTTTTTTTTTTTTTTTTGAGTGTTTAAATA
>JBBMJM010144420.1:0-11234 GCA_037832705.1 Centriscus cristatus
TGTGGTTCTGTGTTTTGTTTTTTTTTCTCACAAATATATCTTTTTTTTTTAATTTAATACTTTTTACTTTATTCTATTTAATTTAAAACCAAAAACCTTGACAAAACTACTGAAGTTTACCATGATATTCTTTTTTTTAGATCCTCCTGTCTAAGGTAGCACTCCATACCACTTCTAAGGAATTTTAAGACTTTAATTGATGATCATTAAGACTTAAACACTTCACATTTAACACTTACTGAAGAACATCATGGTCCAATTATATGGATATGTGGGTGCAATGGTTTTTTTTTATTATTTCTCTTTTGCTTGAATGTGGAACTATGTCTTACGCCTATGTCCCTTGCTTGCATTAGTCGGAATGGACCACAGCATTCTGAGGTTTGCCACAGGCTGCAAAGTTCTCACTTACCATCATAGTCTACATGCCAGAGTTCAGTGGCCTTGAAACTCATCGGCGCATATTCACGTATAAATCCATCCATGGTTAGTTTCCCTTATAGCTTTGTGGGTTTAATTTGTTTAAAACAAGAAATTATTGCTCACAACGTCTTTCTCACTAAATCATCTCGGTTTCACACTGAACTTAGAAAACAAAGTTTTATGTTCTTTGCCCCAGCAGCTTGGAAGAGCTTACAGACAGATTTGTAGCCACCAGTTGATACCGATTAGGGCATTCAAAAATGTAAGGAAGGGTTTGGAAGCCAGTTCAACTGGAATTTGTCATGGCTTCCGTAGTTTTGTTCACCGTGTGTGTTTAGTTACTTTGACCTGAATTCTACATGTATGTAACAAAATACCTACATTTTGTATGTATGTTGTCTGCTACACCACAATAACAGTTATTGTTCCTTAAAGAGTTTGAAATACCACTGAATGGGCGATGATATCTTATTTATTGTAAGCTATTTACTTTCTGTTTCTGCTGTCTCATAAACAACCTTCCTTACCTCCAGACTCAGGTCTGCACAGGATCTTGTCTGTTCCTAGGATTGCACTCTTTTGGACAGAGATCTCTGTTATTGGTGTCTGATGTTCCTGGTATCCCAGCTTGGGGGTCACGGCACCTAGTGTCCCAATCACCAGTGGTACCACTGTTGCCTTCACACCCTCCATCCTCTGTGTCTCCTCCTTTTGGCCTTGGTATTTCTCCTGTTCCTTCTTCCTGATGTTGCTGTCACTACATCTGTCACCACTACTTTCTTCCTGTGTCTGTCCACTTGGCTTGTTTGTTCTGTCACCTTTGGGGGTGTCTCCCATCAGGACCTCCAGTGTGCCTGTACGATGCCCGCTACCTGGTTATGCCGTTAATTATTGTATGCCTTGTACCATCGCAGGGCCTTCACACCCACCCCTGGGGACTTATCTGTGATATACTCCAACATCTATTGGTAAGGCAATGTCTTCCATGTAGGAACTGGTACTGTCTTAGTGTTCTGTTTTAAGCATTCTAGTGTCCAGGGTGATCAATCACCATCACTCCTTCTAAGTTAGAGGCATATAGCACCTTGCCCAAGGATTGAACCAGTGACCTTCTGCACCAAAGTCAGCCAACTAACCCAGTCACACAAAAGTTCATCAATAATCAATGAAGCATGACTGATTCTGTACTAATTCGAAAAACAAGACATAATCAAACATATGGATATGTATTTGGTTTTATTGAAGAAGAGAGATATGAACAGGTGGCCTATTTTAAGGCACCTTAAAAATGTACAACAAAAGCTGAACCATTTATTTATTCAGAATACAAAAATACACATCTCAGTGACTCCAAATTGTAATAAATAGTTAACCATGCATTCTAACCATAAAAAGGCACAAAAAACAGTCACTTAGTAGTCATCAAAATTATCAACTACTTTACCAAAATCATCCAGATAGTAATACAGGTGACAACTGTAACATCATATTCAAAATGTGAAAACACAATGCACGTCATACTGTATACCTTAGGCAATAAATATGTAAATATGGTTTATACCTACAGATAGAGTCTTAAAAATGAAAACTGTGCCATTGTAAACATAATGTAAACAAATGAAACTCACTTTACTCCCTTTACTCCCATCACTTTAGGAACCAGGTCAAAAACTCCATCATATCCTGTCTATTATCTCCTTTGCAAAAACAGGCAGTTTGCAGCATTATTTACAGACCAAGGGAAAACACAGCCAGAGGGGAAGATGACGACTTCCCATTTGCATGGATGTCAAAGTTTTCTCTTGGATGAACATGAAAGGCTCCAGAGCCGCGACTGTGTGATGGAAATCAAAGAAGGGCAAACTTCATGAGCAGAAAAAAGGCAGCAGCTGCGACAAACTGCTTGAATTAAAGCACATAATAACCACCTACAGTAGATCCAGAGCTATTTGACTAGCCAGAGGTCGTCAGACATATCAACATATCAGATATATAATAAAAAAGGCATCTCTCTCTATCTCATGAATCTAAATGATCTTCAGGGGGGCAGAGCAGTGCGGTAAAGATTCTTACATGTCAGCGGTTTGTAGTGACTAACTTTGACTGTCTGTTCCTGGAGGAACAGTAAAGCGAATGATAAAAGATCTTATCTCGTATACCACTGGACCGAATAGTGTGACAGCTGATACGAAGCTGTAAAGTTGATGCAGGAATGTGATAGATCACCCTCTAGTGGTTGGTTAGGAACAATACATACATCTGTATCCGACCCCTGAAGTCACTCACATTCAAATTCACGCTTTGACGAAAGGCAGGGGATTCAAAAACTTGTGCGCAGTGTTGCATCAAAGCACTCGATATTCAGTCAAACCACAGCTGTGTTCATTTCAAAGTTAACTTGACTGGTTAGTGAGCGGTTCGTTAAGATGAAACAAAAAATGGCAGAGCTGAAACTACACATAGACAAATGGTTGGCAAAGGTAATCACCTACTTGCTGACAAGGTGCAATCTGCCACTGCAGTCAACATCGTCATGTTATTAACGCAACAGTCATATCTGCCCATCGTTCTCTCATCCTACTGTAGTGTCTCAACTTGGAAGCACGGAAGGAGCAAAACTACAAACACGTGAACCGCCGGAGGAGGAACTCTGTACGAAAGTCTTTCAGTCTATGGGTGTTATTTCTAAAATCTCAAAACTCTGCCGAGTAGTACAAGTACAAAAAGAGCGATTTCAAGGTTTTTCCCACGAACAGGAGCATCCCCATGCTGTATCAAAACAAGGTAAAATATTGCACCATCATTAGGATACGACAGCATTTCCATGTACAAGAAAGTAGAACCAAACCAACACGTGGTGTAATATACACAACCCATGGTGTAAGCTGTTGACAGCACATGCCATGTCAGCAATTCTCACACTCAAGGGGCTAAAACAAACAAACATGACTTGCATACACTGCTACACTGTATATACAGTGCCTATATATGTATATACATATACACAGACTTAGCATCACCTATAGAAATATACCCTGTAATGCCACCAGTTTTAAAGAAACTAACAGAAATGTTCTATTCATGTCTCACTAGTCATTTGAAGGAAAAAAAAAAGCTGCACTATGCAGATCAGCTGGTCCACAACGTCTATATGGTCCAAGCTGACGTCTACCTCCTACTCTCGTTAGAGTTAAATACTGTTAAAATGCCAAACTTTAAAAAGCTGAGGTGAACTGTTAAATCCATGTTAGTTTATGAGGATTTGCACTTGCGCAAAAGCAAGAACGTAAAAAGTGATCCTGAAGAAAAGTATCATGCAGCTGGCTTGTGAGACCAAGAACTCCACTTTCATCCTGACTCGTAAGAATTACTCTCCCATGCATAGTGGAGTTCCAACCGACCGTCTGACGACTGACATAGGAGCGGAGCAGAGTCATCACATGATTGTGTTTTCTTAGACAATCACTTTGGTACAAATTTCACATCCACAGAGAACATTAAGCATATTAATTCCATGTATTCATACCTGTTTTTTTTTCTTCGTCTCATGATGTCTACCAACAGAGCACGTGTTACACTACATGATTAAAGATATGGCACTTGACACAGATCAGTATCATGCAAGCGAAAATAAATTAAAGGATTGATTTAAAACCAAGATGGATCCTTTCAGTAGTAACGAATGGCATCATAATATTTAAAGTCATGTGTAACTTGTTCAAGTGTTATTTTGCACACGAGGAAATCAAGACACTAATCATGCAGTTAAACATATCTTAAGTTGAGCAAGCAGATCATGGAACTGTCTCCCACTGTTGTGAACCACCGCGGTCTACCTGTCCCGTGAACAGCAGTGCTGCTCACACCTGAAGGATGCTTTGATCCAGCAAACATCTCGTTTATCACCCTACGGAAACTAAACCCCAAAGGGGAAACTCGTGGAAGTTCTGGTTTGCTACTCGTTAACTCGGACGAGTCAACTGTCGACCCCACGGGTAGCTGCATACCTGCATGTGTGCTGTGAATGGATGCTGAGTTAGAAATGGCTTCTTTTTTTTTTTTTTGTAAAGGTCCATGACCTCCTTCTGCACTTTCATCTGATTCATTTTTGGCACCAAAGCACAACGCATGTATCACAAAGGCTTTCCTGAAAATCAGGCTTTCCACAGACGCCGTCTTGTTATTCACTACCCACAGTGCTCCCAAACCTCTGCGCCAGTGAAAGGAGGAACCTTCAGTCCCTCTATCGCAAGAAACATCTGCTTCTTGGTTAAAGGTCAACCATAGAGACTTTGGCCAGATCCTTAGTTCCCTGGAGAATTCTCTTCATATGACCCACTTTCGATATCCCCAGATCCTGCGGAGGGAGAAGACGACACACCCACAGACACACACATTAAAAACACATCAAACATGATAACCACAGTGAGTCCGTCGGATGATTTGATTAAACAAGACTGGTCAAAAACAAAATACCCGTAACACATATACTATATTACACTGTATTGCACATTAACTCCATATTATTATTATTATGAAACTATATACTAGTAACTATATAGTTACTTTATATATAGTTACAAATGTATTTCCTGTGTTGTTTGTTTGTATTGTTCTATTTCTTTAGCACGCTCAATAAAAACACTAACGATCCATCAGGTGTGAACAGGTGCGTGTTCACAGCTACTGGGTGTAGTGTGAGGTGAGAGAGGTACTATTCTTTGGAACCACAGAGAAACTCTGCTCCTCGGCTTAACCCCAAATAACAACTTCTCTGCTCAAAGTTTCCTATTTAAGGAACATTCAGCCTGTTTCTAGAGGGGAAAAGAACTTCACTCCAAACACTGACTGACAGGGGTCTGTGACTTCATGAGCTTTGAGCGCCGACTCTCTCCTGGTTCTGTGAACCAGATAGAGCAGAGAGTCGACACAAAAGACCCTGATCACCTTCCCGCTGAAATGGACGTGTAACAAAAGAATGGTAGCACAGCAATTACATCAAAAAATTAGGCTGACAAAAGACCAGTGTTGGAGGTAGAATACTCGACTAGGATACAAGTTGCACGACAGGAACTCTAGAGACATAGTGAAGGTGATTTGGCGTCTGGGGGTCTGGGGTCAGGTGGGCAGTCGCTAGCACTGTCACCTCACGGGGAGAAGATTCCTAGCCTGGGGATCTTTCTGTGTGGAGTCAGGCATGCTCGCCCTTTGCCTGTATGGGTTCTCTCCAGGTAATCCAGCTTCCTGTAGGCGTGAATGTGTGAGTGAATGGTTGTCTGTCCTGTACGCCGACATTTGACAGACGTTGACAGCTCACAGCTTTGTTTGACCTGAGCAAACCTGAGCAAACCGGAGCATTTTATTTTATTTTATTTTATTTTATTTTATTTTTAAATTTAATTTAATTTAATTTTTACATCAGCTCCACTAGAACTTTTGAATGCTGTTCGATTGCAATGGATGTAATAACTGGCTATAACTTCCAAACCCGTATTCTTGACCGTGTCCACTTATTATCTTTTTCTGCAGGGTTGTGATTGATTTCCATGGCAACAGATGTATACACCTGCACCTGGAGGAGGAAGGTCACGCCATAGACCTGAACAAATTGGACAGGTGTGACTGTGCATGGTGGACATTTGCCTAAAAACATATCTCATGACCTGAACTCACTGAGTGACCTCACACAACTGACGGGATCGAACCTGCACAACTCCGTTCGGCCTGAAGGCTGTTAGAAGGTTAGTTGGTGTCAGAGAAAGATTCCTTCACCGAGCAAAGATCAAGACATTCAAAGCCAAGCAGAGCGATGCAGCGCAGCACGACAGGTTTGTAAAGACGGGGAGTCATTGACCAGGAGAGACAGATACAGAGGAGACAAAGAGACAGATGATTATTCAGATTCACACTGATTCACTGGGAGACGCCATAACAAGCGTGTCTGTGTGTGTTTACCTTCAGGTCCCGCCTCTCTAGGTGCAGTAGCTCCGAGCCTCGGATGTCGTGTCGGATAAAGGTGTCCCTGTACTCGCCCAGACTCAGCTGTTCCAGCCAGACGCCCACCTCCTCTGTGCCCCATCTCTCCACTACACACAAACACGCACACACTCAGAGTAGAACAGAGAGGCCTCACACGTATTCACGCACACACACACACACACACACACCTCCAAATGTCACACAACCGCTCATCTCTTTCACACAGAACAGAGGGAAACGTAACATAATCTCACAGACTTTGGGGGGGAAAAAAACACCTGTGAAAAATCATTGAGGGGAAATGATTTGACAGAGAGAGCGAATCGGAAAGAATCGGAGAAGAAAGGGAAGGGGAAGAGCGGCAGCTGCTGGAGGAGGGAGGACTTCCACAACAAGGCCAAAGGTTGATCAGAACAAGATAGTGGCCGGGGGCGTTCCAGGAAGGCTGAGGACATGCATTTGGTCAACCAGGTCAGAGCACACAGAGAACAGGGGAGGTAAAGGGAGGCAAAGGGAGGCAAAGGGAGGCAAAGGGAGGCGGAAGCCTGAGCGATCTGCAGGAAATCCCAGCCCAGATAACCTCCACAACGGGCGGCAGCTTCTCTAGCTGTCTTCTGATTAGTCCTGTCATGTGTCACCACGTGTTGAAATAGATCCTCATGTTATGTTCAACATCCTACACAAAACATTTCTAGTTTCTTCTCCCTCCCGGAACCCACCCACAACAGCTGGATGTGGATGAGAGGGTGAGACCAGGTGAACTGGTGATAGTTGGTGGTCAGACTGAGAGATGTTTCACCTCGAATACATGCAAAGTCTTTGTTTTTCTGCTGTTTCCGAAGATCAAAACAAGCTGCAGTAAGACCTTTTTTCACATTGTGATATGATGCCAGTGAAGCGTTTTGTGTGTCCGTGTGGTTCTGAGACAGACTGAAATAAGGAGCATCTGTTCTCTGTCCTACAGAAACTCATAAAGGATGGTTTTTTAGGGCGCATTACACTGTATTTGAAAATGTTTGGAAAAGTTTTTCTTATACAACCACATCGAGTACCTACACACCTGCATGAATGGACTAAGGAATGTGATACCCATACATGAAATAACTGGTTCTGAAGAAATTCAGTTTCACTGCTTTTAGATTATCATGGTCATGTGACTTTGATGATTTGTACCTTGTGCATTGTATGTTCTGGGTTGTGTTTTGTCTTTCTGTGTGGACCCCAGCAAGAGTCCCAGCTAATGAACATACCGGTACTTTTAACAATAGACAATACAATATCACAGTGCACAATGGTCCATTGTGGGTGAGAAATCCGGGAGTTGACACAAATGACAAATGAAAGTAGATACAAAGATGCTCCCCGTAACAGAATAGGTCATGAACCCCGCCCCTGCCTTGTTAGCAGAGGGCCCATAATAGCGTTATTTGCAGGAAAAAAACGTAGCGGCGACCTCAGTAGCACAGGTTTATTCCCAAGCGGCTTTGAGTGTTTTTTTTTTTTTCATTTATCAGATAAAAGCCAAATGTACTGAGTGACTTCAGATTGTGGAGGTAGTTGAAATCAGACACGAACTGGTTCCCCGTCAGACCCCGTCTGCTGTTTTCATGACTCGGGGGAAGTGGGTTCGACCCTACCTGACTGAGGGCTCGTCTTCTTTGTGGCCTTCTCCTTCTTGAACTTGGGCACTATGCGGAACATGCTGCTGCGACTGTTCCTCTTGCCGTAACCCAGAGAATGGTCCTGGTACATAAGCACAGTCAACCTATAGCCTTTCATTTAGCTACTCAGCTCTTCGGCAACCTGGAGCCATGTTGTCAGTGAAGTACAGTCTATGTGTGGTGATTATCCAGTTCGCACAGCTCTAACCGACTGGATGTGTGTGTGTGTACACGTGCAGGTGTGTGATGTCGGCTCCACTCACCTCCTCATCGTTGGGCTGCAGTATATGGTACAGCCAGGGGATCTCTCCCAGTTTGGCCAGTTCTATATCCAAGCTCTGCAGGGCACTGGACAGCTGCTCCTCCTCTGGTGGATCCAGTTGCTACAATAAAGAGGGACGATATCGATGCAACAAGTTCAGTCATGTCAAGCTGTCTGTCAAGAGCACGCCAGTCGATATCCAATGGAAAGCATTATAGTGATGAAGCTGCTGAGGTCTGAAGCCATGATGACTCACCAGAGAGACACGGCCCACCAAAAGGGACTCGGTCTCATTGTACAGAGCCTTGACGGTGCTGGCTACCTCTATAGCTGTGTTCCTGGTCAGACTCTGCAGGGATACAAAGGACAGTGGAACAAATTATTGTATTTTCTGCACTATAAGGCGCACCTGATTATAAGGCGCACCTTCAATGAATGGCATATTCTAAAAGTTTTTTTCACATATAAGTAATTATAATTATAAGGCGCATAGAATACAAGCTACAGTAGTGGCTGGGTTTGCGTTATGCATCCACTAGATGGAGTGTCCCTCAGAAAATGTTAAGTCTTCTTTACTTGGCACAGGTCTTGTTGCTTCCTCCACTTCTGCATTCATTGATTCATTAATGATTCATTAACGTTGAATTATCTCGCTGCTGCTCTATTCCCATGTTCTGCTGCATGACTGATAGCCTTCAGTTTAAACTCTGCGTCGTAGGCGTGTCTCTTGAAAGGAGTCATTTTGGGGTCTTTACACACACACAGAAATGAAAACTCATGCTATGCACAGTTATATATCCCAGCATGCACCGCACGCTGCTTCTTCTACAGTAGAAAACAGAGTCAGCGGCTGCTTCCCTAAGTTGCGAGACCTGTTGCAGATCAATATTGTTCCATATATACTGTCGGCTTTTGAGAGAATTGAAGGCTTTTAGGTGCGCCTTATAGTATGGAGAATACAGTAACTACCTCTGAAGTAAAACGAGATAAACTTCATCCCGAGAATGTGTGTGGAAAAAAATCTAAACCAAAAATCCACACATTCCTATCGGGTCCTATTCTATCGGTGTCAGTGTCTCACCTCAGGAAACTTTGGGTGTGTTTTGTTGATGGCGTGAGACGCAGCATTGACGGCGTGAGCCAACTCCTGCTCTAAAAGCCCATTGGTCTCTGCAGCCTCACATATTCTACAATGAGAGAGATTCAAAGGAAGAAAACATGTGACCCGCTGTTTCACGCCTCTGTGCAGTCTGTATCTGCGTGGACTTGATATTCAGGACCTGACATGTTCGTTCACCTTGTAATAAGCTCCTCTGCTGCTCGGGCACACATCTGCACCAGGGCAGCTTCGTCCTCTGTTGCCAGGTCAACAGACTGCTGAGGATAGAGGTGAGGCCGCAAGGGAGGCTTATCATACTTCAACTTGTCCTCCCATGACTTCAGCGTGTTCTCAAATGCCTGCATGGCAAACGAAAACAGACAGGATTTCTCATGTCAGCAATTTTCTGGAGCGCTTCATTCATCGTCAGGCCCACGTCCCGCCCAAAGAACAACCCTCTCTGCTTGTGGTGAGTTTTATTCTCTATTTCATTTTGTCCTTTTATCTCACCCGGTCTCTGGTGAGCATCTGAGCTCTGTTCTTGTGCTGGATCTTGATGACTCCAGGGGGCTGGATCCATGCCTCACCGTCCACCTGAATGGGAACGCCCTCATCTCCCAGGATGGTGATCTTCACAGTTCGACACTGATTTGATCGGGATGGATAGAGGCGTGGATGAGATGTGCACATTTCCCGTATTCTAGGTGCTGAAACCAAATACTGTGTGTGGTCTCACCTGGGCAATGCGGTGGTGCTGGAGTTTGATGACTCTGGAAACGGCCATCTGCATGCTGCCGAACACGGCCACCACTTCCAGGATCTTATCATCGAATGATGGGGCACAGAAGATCTGTGGGATGAGAACCACGTATGGTCAACCAATCAGTCAGAAGTCTGATACGGAGAGTCTTTAGATAGCTCTGACAGATATATGAGTTACAGTCATTGAATAATGGATCCAGATGTTCTATGAGGCCTCAGCCACTAGGTGGAGACCTGCTCAAATTGAGAGAGAGCGGCATTCTTCATCTTGATCAATCACTTTAACACTTGTTTATAATCAGATATCTCAAGATGATGAAATGATGATTGAAAACATCTTCATAATCCTAACTAGATACCTGAAAATAATTTATCTTTAAATTATAACAAATTACAATTTTTAAAAATCATTATTCATGGTATATATTATATTAACTCGTCTCATTATGTTTGCATATTAAGTGACCATTTGTGTGTTTAAAATGAATTAAAAAACACACATTTTGTTTTTTATTGTTATTAATATCAATGTTTTCTCTTGATGTTTTTTTCTTGATATGTCAAGCCACTTTATATATATGAATGTAAAAATATCCTGATATCATTTTAATAGATTCTTTTATTTTCGACAGAATGTCTTATATCATTATTATATCAATCAGTCCATGATTTATTATTATTACTATTATATTTTGTGAGGGCTGGGGGTAAATTCTTTATTTTTTTGTTTTATTACCCCACAACTCCTAACTATGAATACAGAAATATTTATATGTTGAACTGCTGGATACAAGCTGCCCCCTGCTTCACTTAAGAAAAGGAATGATGAGACCTGATTAACTGTCAGATGTACACAAAGAATAAGAAAAGGTGTGATGTGTGACTGTGACCTTTAACAATGATGTTCTCTTCCAGCAAAACAGTAAGTTATGTAACGGCAAACGCACAAACTATACGGTATGTGAGTGGGCTCAGGGGTGTGTGTGTGTGTGTGTGTGTGTGTGTGTGTGTGTGTGTGTGTGTGTGTGTGTGTGTGTGTGTGTGTGTG
>JBBMJM010144451.1:0-11232 GCA_037832705.1 Centriscus cristatus
CACACACACACACACACACACACACACACACACACACACACACACACACACACACACACACACACACACACACTATTTACACAGAATTAACACATGTAGTCCAGATTCATCACTGTACCTTTTGGTGAGTGGTCTGGATCTTTCAGTCCGTGTGTGAGCAGAGCTCTGTGTGTGCACTGGGCTGAGCTGTTGACACGGTCACGTCCCACCTTCCTGAGATATGCAGGAACGAGAAAAACGAGTCCGGCTTTCATTTAGTAGTAAACGTTGCTTTCACTCTCCTCAGACTCTTGATGCACACAGTCTCCCTCCCTCCCTCCTTCCCTTCCTTTTACTCCCTCCCACCTTCCCTTCCTTCCTTCCTCCCTCTCACCCACTAGTCTCAATGCATCTCCAGATCAATGGCAGGTGTCGACCTGGCCCACACTCCAGTCCAGAGGTTCAGGGATGTGTTGTTATGCTCGTCGGCCGTGTGCGTTGTATTGATTGACTGACTGTTGAACAGCATTTTCAAACTGAATACAAACATACATCCAGGTGGACATGAACGTATCTGTTATTCCTGGCGGCGCTGATGCGTCGTCCCTGTCCCAATGAGGGCAAATCATGGTGAACAGCGACACCTGTTGGTGCTTGTGTGTCCTGCAGATATCTGATTTTATTTATTTATTTATTTATTTTAGAATGAAACGTGAGAAAGAAGTAAGAAGATTCACTGTCATTATATACACAGTCCGTGGTTGGTGTTGTATAAACTGCTGTGTGCTGCTCATTCCTTCTTTTTCTTTGGTATTATTCTTCTATTAAGATTATATCAGAAAAAACTAATATTTCTCTATGTAAATATTTAATAGTCTGCAGGAATACGACGATTGCACTAGTAGTAGTGCAGTCGTCTACTCATGATGATGATGATGATGATTTTAATTAATAAATTGTTTGTATTCACCTGTGTAATTTACAGGTCCTGTTTATTATTTATATATGTTTGTATTTATTAGTTAGTTATTGACTTTTCTCTCAGCTCAGAGGACGACGTATAAATAGTGTGCGGTTGTATTCCAGTGGCCCAGCCCTGATGTCCATGTGTGTACAGGCTGGTCCAGCCCATCAGTCCGCCCATTGGCTGATGCTCGGTCCGCTTCTCCTTTTCTGTTTGTTTGGAGTCGCCAGAGTCTGAGGCTCAGCTGAGTCGTGTGTGTGTGTGTGTGTATGTGTGTGTGTACGAGCGTGAGGCCACATGTCCGTTCTGGAAAAGAAAAACACTTAAGTATTATCGAAGAAGTCCGACTTGTTTGAGCGCGTGGGGCAGACAGGACGAGTGGACGCTTTGGAACGTCCTGCCACGATGGTGAGTTTCCATCCTCTGCTCCAACTGCTCTGAAGACATTCCACTTCTTCTCCCCAACAACTCCAGGATTCCCTGCTGGTGTAACAGTCAGACTTGTGACTGAAGCACGGTGTTAATCTCTTCCATGCTGCTCATTCCTTTACATTTTCTCTGTTTGCTCCACATGTGCAGCCACGTTTCTCTTCTCTTCTCTCCCAGCAGCTCTCGTGTCCAGAACAGTAGAAGTGTTCCAGTTCATGATAACTGGTTAGAAATACAACATGTGCTGGAACAGTACGGTTTAAAATACAGAACACACTCCTTCATCACTTCGGGGTGACTAAGAATGGTCAATATGAAAGCGTTCACCTTGGCAGTGCAGCTTAAGATGGAACACAGCATTAGTCACATCTGGTCACATTCAGCAGTGGTTTTTATGTTTGTACTGTTGTTCTTTGTGTATGTTTTACAGTAATTTTGCACAGATGATGACTATTTGTTGTTGTTCAATACTATTATATAATGCACACGGAACGTTTGCTTCACATCTTCGTTTGGTCTTAAATGGACTGTTGAGTTCACGTCGAACAGATGAAGGATGAGAAGTTGAAGGTGGATTGTGATTGTTTCTTTCTTTCCTTAGTTCACTTTTACACCACCAACCCCCCCCCCCCCACACACACACACACACACACACACACTGCTTGTCCTTCAGTTTTGATATTGTAGTAACATTAGGGGTCATGTTGCTGCTGTTCATGGTTTTGCTTTGTCTATTTCCTTCTCCTCTGCTGCCAATGTCACAACTGTTTTCTCGTCCAGTCCAGTGAGCAGTTGCTTGTGGGAATGTGGGAAATACACAACATATGGAAGCATCTGCGGTCGACGGTGAACATGTCTTTGTTTTGATCGCTTTTCTTGAGCTCCTGAGTGGCAACGGCTTTTTTTCTCAACAAACTCAACAAACATGCCATGAACATGTTAAATTGCCAGAGTGTTTGCAGAGTGTTGATGAATGAAAGGGGCTTTATTCACTTTGTGGACGAAGGAAATGTGAGCTGAGAAGCACATGTCCATACGTGCTGTGGAAGACTGAAGCTTTGTGAATGTATCTGTGACTCTTTCGTTTCAATAATCCAAGGACGTAAACATGAGATATGAATAATGACCGATTACCTAATGCACATACGATATATATACATCATGTGTTCATTTCAGCCTGCAACTTAGTGCGTTTTGTGAGAGATTCATCTCTAAACAGATGATCATCACCTTCAGGCTGATTTGTGCAGTGACAGTCTCTTGTCAAAGAGTCGCCAAACTGAACGGACGTTCTTAGTGACGTTGTCTTGTCGTACTCCCGACTGATCACATGCACTACAAATATGTATTTCAGTAAGGAAACATGGCACATGAACATGCATCAAGTTTAGCATTAAAATGGGTCTTTACATATGAGTTCTTTCTGGAGCTTTCCACTCTTAATATGTGCTCCTTTCTCTCAAAGTATCATTATCTGCTCCTGTCCATCAACAATGAGTGAAAACCTGCTGGGCAGTGTCACGTTGCCACAAAAAAAAAAAAAAAAACACCGTACAGGAGGACCAGATGATCAAGATTCAATTTGCCATTTGTGCACAAAAGTAAGTTAAAAGTCGACAGATTTAGACTGAAAAATAACATTATCTTATAGATTGGAAGGTTCAGACCTGCGGTTGCCTGTTTTCCATCTGCACCCACTGATACCAGCTTGTGCTGACCAATAGGCAGACGTCTCCAACGCTGTGTGTCCCTGGGGGGTGGGTGGGGACGTTTGGCCTCACAAGATAATCAGGGACAAGCACATTGAACACACGAAGCTCGAAATCTCATCACAATTGTATTGTCATTAACTCGACCACACTTGATTGGTCGTTTGAATTATGGAGGCACATTTTACAGCCTTGTTACCTCCACCAAGGAAAAATATGTTTGTCTTGTTTTATCACAACTGTTCTGGCCCAAGGGTGAACTTCAAAAGTGATCTGCGTCTTCATCTTCTGACGTTTGTTCCAGTTACAGGTCATGGGTCACGGGCCCACCGTGGGCTACACCCTGGACACGCATGAACACATGAAAGACAGACAACCATCCATGCACACACTCACACCTTAACCTCAGCATGCTTCTGGAGGTGGAAGGAAACCAGAGAACCCGGGGAGAACCCATGCAGACATGGGGGGAGCATGTAAACCCCACGTAGAAAGAGCCCAGGTCAGCAGAAGCAAACCTGGGGCCTTGTTGGTATGAGGCGCTAACCACCATTCCACCATGTCACCATAGATACACGGTGGCGCCAAAGCACCGCTGTGCTGATCGTAAACATGTGGTGGGATTTACCTGCATGTACAGTAACTGGCTCAGTCCTCCTCAAGGATCCAATTCAGCATCCTGCAAAGTGTTTTTCACTTTGTTTGACATTGCGAGACGTGTCATTGTGGAAGTGGTTCAGTCTGCACAGACAGAGGTGAAGGAGGCTGCTGCAAGCGCTGGCAGCTGATGATGCCTGTTGGGTTTGTGCTTCCTCTCTGTGGAGGACGAGGAGGACGAGCTGAAATGAGTCTAAAACCGGAAGAATCCTCTGGTTTTCTTTCTGTTTTAATCTTCACACAGATGTTCTTCTGTGTAGAATTATTGAGGAAACACCCGCCTGGCTGCAGCGATCACAAACTGCTGGTTCCACTGGCTGAAATAGTTCCTTGGAGTCTTTCTCCAGAGCTGTTACTATATCCATAACAGCCCCCCACCCCACCCCACCCCTCACCACGCGCACACACACACACACACACGCAACTCAGCAACACCCACAGTGTGAACCAATGTGATCTAAACACCTCCCAGCCAAGTCCCCCTCCCACAAACATTACACCCCCCACCCCCAAAGAGCTGCTCGTGGTCACAGCTCTGACGCCCCCCCCTCTCTCTCTCACATGCTGTACCTCTGTCGCCCGTCTTACATGTCAGCCTGTAGAACATTCCTCCGTCTGGTCATACGAACATTAGTGCACGTTTGTGCCTCCTGTACTTTTCCGTTCTCATCAGCTGATCATAGAAAAAAAGAAAAAAAAGAAAAAGAAATAACTTACCAGGTCATGTCAGCAAGTAAACAAGTCTCCAAAGCACAGAGTGAGAGGAGGAAAACACGCAGACTGTTTTATGTTCAGGTTTGTGGGGTTACATTCATTTGCTTCCATATCATTGTGTTTATCTCTTAGTAGGCGTATACACGTTCTCATTACATTTATCTTGTTGAATACACACACACACACACACACAAACACACTTGTTCTTTTCCATCGTGATCAGCTGACAGCAGGCAGTGAATGACACAGTGAGGTCATGTCCAACAGGTTGCAGAGCCGAGCTGGCGGGAATACTTGCACGCGTGTGAAGTTCAAGTTTGAACTGTTGATTTGACTTTTTTTTTTTTTTTTAATTGTAGTCACAGAGAATTCAGACATTTTTTACATCATCTCCTTTTTATGTTCAATGTGAGAGACAACTGACAACGTGTACCCCATCTGTGTCCTGACACACATTGGAAGTGCAGAGATCTGTTTTCTAAATTCTGAAAAGTGAAGTCATTTGTGTCACCTACGGAGCCAAAAAAATAAGTCATGAGTCATCATGCGTTATTGAAAAAGTAAGGACATAATCTACTTATATGTTTCTGCAAAAAATACCGGGCAAACAGGACAGATGACTGAAAGAAAGCTGTTTTATGTCACTTATTATCTGATTATCTAAGAGCAAAGTGTCAGACAACAAAACGTTCTTGCGTGTAAGAGGTTGTTGCGTGCACACCGTGCACAACATATCTTGCTTTGTTCATGTAATTGGAGCATGACAGAACATATGTCTGACTGCGGCATTTTCTCAGCACAGATGTTGCGTGGAAAGAGTACGTGCCGTAACAACAGCACCCAGGAGCAGACGCCCCCTTCTGTCAGTCATCACATCAGACTCGTGTGCTCGTCCCTCATAAATCTGAATGTGAACCTCTGAGGTTCTGAACGTTCAGTCTCAGCGCTGCACTACACGTGTGGAATTCTGTCATCACATGTGCAGTGTTTACAACATTGTATTGTCCTTTGTTGTCATACTTAATACTTAATTATCGTTTTTTGTCCTCTGACCAGACGGAGAAGCCTCGTCTGGACGACAATGAGGAGACAACCTGGCTGGATGACGGTCAGTCTCAGTCTCAGCTTGCAGCTGCACACGGCTCTGATGGAACTGGGACCGGCGTTGACGACCGGCCCGCGTGGGACTCCAAGCTCCAGTACGTGCTGGCCCAGGTGGGGTTCAGCGTCGGCTTAGGGAACGTGTGGAGGTTTCCGTACCTCTGCCACCAAAATGGAGGAGGTGAGTGCGAGAGGGGAAATGTTGATTTCACTTGAGTCGCTGATGTCATGTCCTGGTGTTTTTTGTTGTTGTATTGATGTGTCTGGACACCAGAGGCTCACGCTGATGAGAGAGAGCCAGGACTCAGAGGAACAAATGCAGGTGAAACTGATTCGTTCGTTCCCTGTGAACGAGTCGACTGACACGAATCATTGACTGAAAACAAAACAGTGAAGACCAAGAGATAAATGAAGAGGATTTACATTCAAGTCTAAAGCAAAACATGATTGAAAACACATTCCAGGTCTAGGTCGACTGTCACACCACCAGGAACAACTTCTGTGTGTAAAAGTTGAGGCCTCTTTGATGATGATTCGTGTGACTTCATTTGCCTCCATCCTTCCTGCAGGGGCCTTCATGCTGCTCTATGTTTTTCTTTTACTCGTTGTGGGAGTTCCCCTTTTTTTCATGGAGCTGGCAGCTGGCCAGAGCATTCGACAGGGAAGCATCGGCGTTTGGAAACACATCTCCCCGAAGCTGGCCGGGATCGGCTACTCCAGCTGCTTGGTGAGGGCTTTTCCATCCAGATGTGTAGACTGACGGGTGATGTTTGTGACGCTCCTTGAGTGTTGATGTTGACACGTGTTCCATCAGAATAGTGTTCACTCGTCGTCCTACTGCTGCTCTGGTTTGTGGGTGAAAGGCGTAAAGGTGCGGAGGGCGTACTTTTTATAGGATGTGTTGCTGACTGCAACAATTCATCCAAGAACGGATGAATGTTTTCCTCCTCCTGCCCTGTCACACCTACACTAAACCCCGTTACCACTGTTCTGGAAGCATTTTAGTTCTTGTGGGTGTACTTGGGAAACGATGATCCCAGGACATCCCAGCGTGCTGTGATCTGCGTTATGCTGCCAGTTTGTTATGTAACACGTTTTTTTGCTGTGACCAAGAACTCTCTGTGTACATGTGGTAACTCTGTGTGTATTTATTGTTTAAAGACGTTTTGTTTTTTAAAAAGGTTGTTCACCGTTACAAACCACTTTATCATCATTATCATTCATGTTTAATGTTTTCATTCATAATTCTTCTTTACATGACAGTCATATTTACAACTTCAACCTGTCAATAATTTCTTGTTTTTAGTTGAGCTACACTTCACTGTTACCGTTGTCATTGTGTTTTGTTTTTGTTTTTTATGAATAGATTTTTATTTGTACATCATGAGCCCGAAAAATGATTCAAATTGCATCAAACTTAGGGATAGTGCAAGTTTACGACAGACAGCAGATATAACATGACCTAGGCGATGGTGCTATTAGGCTGACGATATGGTTCCAGAAAGGAACCATGCATGTTATCTGCACTGACCCTGATTTGTAACAAAACCAAATATTTTGATAGAGTTTATTCCTTCGTGGCTCTGGGGTCATGTCACTAAAGTGTTGACTCAAGCTGAATGGGGTTTTTTTTTGTCCTGTAAGATCTTTTCACAGAATGAACACAAGTCAGCACACATTGTGTCCCTAATCTCCCACGATACGTAAATATTGATAATGTGTTTTTAAAGTCAATCATTGATGAAGCCGTTCCCGCTCCACAGGTCTGTTTTTATGTGGCTCTTTACTACAACGTCATCATTGCGTGGAGCCTGTTCTACATGGGCAACTCGTTCCAGTACCCGCTGCCGTGGGACCAGTGTCCAATCGATGGAGCCACCAATGATACAGGTGTGTGTGTGTGCGTGTGTGTGTGTGTGTGTGCGCGTAGCAGCACTGAGACATACAGAATGTGACAAACTGACAAAAGCTGCTCTCTCCTCCGTGTCAGTCAGAGAATGTTCTCAGAGCTCTCCGACGTCATACTTTTGGTTTCGAAAAGCCCTGAACATCACAAATTCCATCGAGGAATCCGGAGAATTTAACGGCATCATGACGGGCTGCTTATTGGCTGCATGGGCGATCGTCACCTTGGCGATGATCAAGGGCATCAAGTCTTCTGCAAAGGTGAACGAGAAGTGCAGAATGAGGTCACACACACACACACACACACACCTTTGACTTTTTGCTGACTCTGGAATGTCTCTTTGCTCTTGTCAAACCTCAGGTGATGTACTTTTCCTCTGTCTTTCCCTACGTGGTGCTTTTCATCTTCCTCGTCAGAGGGCTGATGCTGGACGGTGCGATAGAAGGAATCAAATATATGTTTTACCCTAAAGTAAGTATGTTGGGCCTTGTTACGACCTTGTGAGGTCCATGATCCGACTTTATTTACCGGTTTGACTGATCGACACTTCCTTTTGTGTTCTTTTTCAGCTGGAGATCTGGGCTAACGTGCAGGTATGGCGTCAGGCTGCGACGCAGGTGTTTTTTGCCCTGGGACTGGGCTACGGCTCTGTTATAGCATATTCCTCCTACAATCCAGTCCACAACAACTGCCACAGGGACGCCCTGATGGTCTCTGGCATCAACTTCATGACGTCTGTGCTGGCCTCGCTCGTGGTTTTTGTCGTCCTGGGCTTTCGCGCCAAGAATATTGCTCTGCGCTGCGTGGCTGAGTATTTATCTTGTGGCACTAACCAAAATATTTGCATGAGGTGTTTTCAGAGAATTTCAGAGATTACTGACTCAGCAGGATGAACATAAAATGAATTTGTTAGACATAATGTATTATATGAATTATATAAAATCATTTTTTGTAATATTTTTTTATGTTTTTTTGGAACATTTAATTTCTAGTACATTACTTCATTAATAAATGAATTTACAGCTTTGTACAGCTGATTATTGTTTTTCATATATTTCATGTCGTTTTTGTAACTTTTTTTCAGAAATCTTGGCGCACTCCGCACCATGGCCTCACATGCACATGACCAGCAATGGTGGCCGCGGTTCAACGTGAGCGAACCGACGTCGGTGTCCATAGGAGACTACAAAGAGTGGTACAATCTGTACGGAACCACGGTGGGCCCCAACATCACCGACTGCAGTTTGGAGGAGGAGATGAATAAGGTGAGGGCCCGTTTCACAGATCCAAAAAGACAAAGGACCACGTTTCTGTGAGACAACAGTCGCAGCAGGTGTCATCACGAGGTGCTTCGCTGGAATAAACATCAGGGGCTGAATGCTTCTGTAACAATAGTAGGGAGGTGGGGTGCTACGTTCCCAGGACCCCTGAAGAACCTGGGACGTACTATAGAATATTCTCCGGGCATGAAGCGCAAACATAGGAGGTGCTGTCGGTGAGTTTGTCTCCAGGAGTGATGGAAACACGCTGTGACCGAAGAATGAAAGGAAAACCTAAAGAAACAGGCCGAGAGGAGCCGTGTTTATCTAACGGGAAATACAATAGTCTCAACAACAGGAACAGGAGTCGTGCGTTTGTGTTTAAAAATAAAGGTACTTTACATTTTTGTCCTTTTTTTCACCTTACATACGATGTACCGGAATTGTTTGTTGAAATTGGAGTTTGAACCTGTGATAAAAGAAACGCACCGCCCTCCTCTTGTAGGCAACTTCCCAGGAGCAACATCAGACAAACAAAATAATATGCTTTGTTTTGTTGAAGAACGTAGAAAACTCCTTTGTTTTAAAATTAGAAATGTAATAGTACTGTACCTATTTAAATGACTATCAAAGTAATATTACTGTTAACATTTGTCTCGTAAATGTTGTCATTCAATCATGAATATCTCGTATGTCGAACTGATGACATCTTCTACAGTTTATGATGTAGCTTGTTACTCCAAGACAACGTACACGTCACTACAAACATCAAATCCCTCGAACATCAAATTCCTCAGAATGCACATGGAGATACCAAATCTTTGTAACCCACAGGGTGTGGAAGGGACGGGACTGGCTTTCATCGCGTTCACCGAGGTGATGGCGCTGTTCCCCGCCAGCCCCTTCTGGTCCACGCTGTTCTTCCTCATGCTGCTCAACCTGGGCCTCAGCACCATGTTCGGGACCATGCAGGGGATCCTCACACCCCTCATGGACAATTTCAGACTCCTGGGACGCCACCGAACCCTCCTCACAGGTAACGCACACGCGTCCACGTTTGACTGCAACACAAGCGAGTACAGCTTTAGTTCTGACTGAAGTAGATTTTGGATTTAGAGTTTTTAACAGGTCAGCATATCTGACTGGTTAGGACAGGGGCACCTAGATTCTAGATAAATCTAGAATCTAGGTGCCTAGAAACCGAGAATATTATCAAAAATCAATTGAAAAACAATGAATGCATCGATCAAACATCACACACAGATGGATATTACAATTGTATATTCATTTTCATTTTCATGAGGATTTTTTTTAGATAATGAACAGAATTTTTCATTCGCTGTAAGTTATAAACATCAAAATTAAAAGAAATAAGTAACACCTGAAATTAATCTTTTTGGTGATATTCTGATAACATTTTTATAGATAAATAAATGATTGTAGGAGCTTAACAAGTACTGGAAAAGCTCTATGCTCTCCCATAATCTCTACATTTATTGGGTATTATTTTGTTGCTGATTCGTATTCAATTTTGTTGTCTTGACTAAATAGGTCGACATTTTAAATAGACAGTTGTTGTTTTTTACTATTTGTTTTACTATGTGTTTTTTTCCCTCCAGTGTCCAGCTGTTGTTTGGGGTTCTTGATCGGACTTCTGTTCACTCAGCGCTCAGGCAACTACTTTGTGACCATGTTTGACGACTACTCTGCAACTCTGCCTTTAGTCATCGTCGTGATCTTTGAAACCGTCAGTGTGGCGTGGGTCTATGGGACCGATCGGTGAGACGTGTTGTTTTCGTTCCTGGCGCATACCAGATGTGTCTCAAATGCAAATAAATATTTCATGCCCCTGCAGTTTCCTGGATGATATCGAAGTCATGCTCCACTGGCGCCCTCCAGTGGTGTACAAGTACCTGTGGAAGTATGTGTGTCTGCTGGCCATGGTCGGACTTCTGGCAGCCAGCTTCTTGCGTATGGTCTTCAAATCCCCCACATACACTGCGTGGAATCAAAGCACAGTAGGACCGATCATACCGATCAATATCACAACCCAAGTAGCCGACACACACACACACACACACACACACGTCTCTCTGTCATGTCTCCTCAGGCCTCAGAGATGACGCTCGAGTACCCTGGCTGGGCTCTGGCTATGATCATCATGCTCATCGTCTTCGCCAGCATGCCCGTGCCCCTCGGTTACATTCACTCCACGCTGAAAGCCCGCAGGGTCGCCATCACCACCTCCGCGGAGGGCGCCGCCCATGAGATGCACCGCGAGTTTTACACCAAGTGCAGCTCCACAGAGCAGCTGGATTACAACTCCCACCAGCTCCCCTCTGAGGACAATGATGCTCTTCCCAGGACGGCCTTCCTGCCTCTGGGCAACGAACACTACCGGCTCCTGCCCCAGCAGGAGGAGGACGATGACGAGCAGGATACTGGGGTGTGAGCGGGGCTGCGAGCGGGGTCGTTCGGGGTCATGTTGGTCCTCAGAAAGAAAGATGGGAGGAC